>JAAEAF010000943.1:0-73470 GCA_011037195.1 Triatoma infestans
CTATTACGTTTTGGTATCACCATGGGATCTGACGGTGCGTTATGTGTCAATATTCCTCAACCGGAAGTACCACTTTACTAGTTGTTTTTTTTACGTTTTTGCAATTTTCTCAAAAATGGCTCCAAAGATTTTGTTTAAACATGCTATATCAACTACACATACAAAGAGCTACAACTTTTATTTGAAACATTTCTCCAGGAAAATTCATTTAAGGGCACTTCTGGGGGAGGGGTGGGGTAGGGTTTTCATCTTAACTGCTGTTTCAGTATATTAGACAATTCTGTCATCTAAATAATGTTAATTAGAATTAAAGATGTTGTTGAAATTCCGAGTTTGAAAAAAAATAGATAACCGGAAGTGCGTTTTTACTGAAATATAATTTTCAGTTTTCTGATATTTTCTCGAAAATGGCTCCAACGATTTTCTTTAAACCACGTTGTTAACTATACATATAAAGAGCTACAACTTTTATTTGAAACTTTTCCCCTGATAAATTCATTTAAGGGGACTTTTGGGGAGGGGGGTTATGTTTTTCTTTAAAATGCTATCACAGTTGATTATACAATTCTGTCATCCAAATTGAAATAACTAGAAATTAATATATGACCCAAATTCCGAGTTTCAAGGAAATTAGTAAACTGGACAGTTTTACTGGACAGTGTTTTCACTTTTACCCGGTCTTATTGCGTGTACCGAATATCTCGATTAGTAAATTGTGGTTTGAGTCATTAAATTTGGTACACTAACTATAAAATTTGTCAATTATAATTTTGAGTACTGGAGTAAGAGAAAGTTGTGTGAGTGTTTCACACCAGATTTTTTTCTTAAGAAGAAGAAGAAAAAGTAACTAGAAATGTTACGCCTTTATGGTGAAAAGACAAATTGTCTGCCCAAAAAAGTCGCTCCATGGTACTGTTGGATGGGCTTTACCATTGAGGGGACATAATGTGAAATAAAAAGTAGATCCATTAACGTAGTAGATATATATAATATACATCTTATTTCTAAAACTGTCTCACTGCAAAGTAAAAATAAAAGTTTTTCTATTAAACAAATTTCCAAGTGGAAAATAAAAAAAAAAAAATTAAAAAAAATGAAATATACCTTTTGACAAATATTACAGCTTAATGGAAGGATGAAGTAAGTTTATATATGAGAGGCGAACGGGCGACCATTTCTTTTAATGGTATAGTTATTTATCATTCTAAATACTAGCAAGTAAGAGTGGGTCTACCAGCTGACAAGAAAATAATTCTAGAGCTACAGGAAAAAAAGAGGGAAAAACTAGTTTTTATTTTGTATCTCCCTTTTCCCTTTTCTTTATTTTTCTCATTATTCTTATTGTCTTGGTACTGGGGTTTAGTTAAAACAAAATATCGTATTTAGAATTAAGGGGGGGTTCTTAGATATATATATATATATAGAGAGAGAGAGCAAAGGGCTTAAATCCAATAAAATATTTGTTACATATCATGGAAGGGTCATAAAATCTCCACAGTATTGTAACACTGAATGTGATTTGGAGACTTTAATTAAAATATGCAAAAATTGCAGAGGTTTTGAAACTTATTATGAGTGTTTCGCAGGGTGAATATACTAAACCAGTTTCTTTAAAGCAAAATAAATAAACTTAAAGTCTTAAATAGAAGTAAATTTTTTTTCCTTTAATATAAGAAAATCATTGAAGATCTTTTAAAGTAGAAAAAAAATAATAATTTAATGTGAAACATCACTTTCTCTTACTGCAAATTACAGAATTATAAATGAAAAAATTTGTGTTGAAAGCTATAATTTATTACTGAAAGTTTGCTTGTATTTCGGATGATAACACAATTTCGATGATTTCACATGATCGCTCGCTATATTTCCGCTTATCAAGGAGTTCGGTGCAAGTAAAGTAATATAACTATTTTTTTCAGCCAGCAATTGCTGCCCTTAGATTTTTCTCATCTTTTTTTTTAGGAGCTATCCGTTGATTGGCAGGGTATGCTTGCTTATTTATAGAACACCGCTCGGAGGATCCAAGGGGGTTACGATAGATCTTTCAGGTCGCAGTGGAGTACCCTCTAAAAGAATCTAAAAAAAAAAAAAAAGTACTGTAACTTAGTAGTTTCGGCGATAGGTGTTGAACAACATCTTCATGCCGCCGGATGCGATGGCCATTCCTAATTGGAATATGAATTTAAAATTTTTCTGCAATATTTCATTTTTGAGCAGGCTCAAAGTCTGCTCCTAAAGGTGTTAAAATAAAAAAAAATGGTATCCTCCTTTTTGGAATAGATACAATCGGTTTGACCTCTTTGTATCTATTCGTAATATCTTCATAGTTTTTTTTTTTTTTTTAAATCTCTTTGGGTTCACTCACGGTTTGAGGTAACAGTAAATTTTACAGTTTGCCATTTTGCTTAAAAATTAACAGCCAAAATTCTTACATTAGCAACATATTTATATATAACTACTTGTTTTAAAAAATGATTATTCTATAACCCTATGGCGCAACAGCCCCACGAAGGACCAAGGCTTGCCAGACGGCGATTTGAATGGGGGGCGTGTGGTAAGCACGCCGATGTTCCCATGCCGTTTAGTTCCGGCTTTCGCTACCTAGAGAGCTACTAATTATAGCTTCCCACTTTTTATCACGATGCTGGGTCAACACCGACTTTGCCCTCATGGGAATCGAACCCTGAATTCTCGCACGAAAGGCGAGTGCGCTAGCCACTAAACCAACGCGTGAGGACAATTATTCTACAGATTTTTTTAAAGAATTATAGAGTTTTACTTACAAAACTATAAATATTTCTTAATATAAACTTCAGATTTTTTCTTTTCAATTCATAAAAAACTTGTTAATAATACTGCAATTTGTACCTATTACCAACTATAGGGTATAATATAAATGTTAAGAATTTCTAATTAGTAAGCAATGTTTATTAGCAAAGAGACATGGTCTGCAAATTATGATTAATATACATAGTTGATTATAATTAATGTGTAATTACACGTCATCATCATCATCATTAAACAACACAATCACGAAGGGAGAACTACGTTAATAATTAATTAATTAATATTACTTGTATAAACTAAACATTGACTAGTAAGGTGCTGATTGCTAAAAGTAATACATGTTATATATGTTTATATATGCTCATTGATAAAAGTTATATATGTTTATATATATATAAACATATATAACTCAGTAGAAGTTATATCACAGAAGGTTACATTATATAAATAGAAGGCTGGTTGACTGGCTTGATACCTCTATCATGTTTCATTCATGCATGAAATTATAAAAGTATAGTAATTCGTTTTCTGTTTCTTATACTACTGATATAAACTGACTGATCTGATTTTTATAAATCTGGTTTTATGTCATATTTATTTTTCTATTCAATTTTTGCTCTCTTTTCTTCTTAAAAATTATTTTACATTCCAATATATTAAAATAATTATGTTATTTTAAATAATTTATTTGTTAATCAGCGGTGTTGTCACCATTCTCATGATAATATAATAATTACCATGTGAGTATAATAACTAATTATTGAATATTTGATTATTTCTAAAAAGATATTTACCATCTGTATTATCTATTACCAATGATGGCTGTTTTTTGTATGAAATAATAATTATAAATGAGGTTTCCCATCCAAATTAATTAAAATAATATGGTTTCCTACCCCGTCAGTAACTTGATATTTTTTTATTAAAAGAAGAGAAGGCAACAAATAAAGTAATAGAGATCCTATAAAACACACCAACCAATGGAGATGATTGGTCCGGGTATGTTCATGGAAGACATGGCATATATTATGTACCTAACGCTGGTTTCTCTAAAAGAAGAAGTCCAATAGAGTGTTTTGTTTTTTTTAAATGTTATTTACTTTAAGAGCAAACAAATTTTTTCTCTCTAGAATTATTATGGTCATACCTTTTTCACTTATGACGCTAATCAAAATCTAAACTAATATATGTTGGAACTCCTGACTGAACTTACAATTTCACGTAAGAAAACTAAACTAAACTTTGTGGGTGCCCCCAGTGGGTATACTGTGGTACCCAGAAATTGCGGTATCCTCTCCAGTCCTGTCTGTTTAAGTAGACTTAGAAGTCTAGAGAAAGATTCCTGTGTAAATCTTGAATGTGTCAATTTCTTTTTCCCAAAGAGGCGAAGTCTCAGCCAGACAAGCCCATCACATTAACACAATACGTGTAGTGTTGTTTCCTTTTCTTCCTTGGAAACCTGCCCTAGCTATCGGTTGTCAGGCCCATGCTATGCATTGGCTAGTGAGAAGGTATAGTCAATCGTAAGACCGCATAGCTTGTTGGAGTAGGTTTCATAATAAGCCTGGACGAATAGCTATTAATAAACTTATTCACCTGCTTCTGGCCAGGTTTTTTTCACCCATCATTCTTGTGATTTATTGGTCACTCATGAGGCATCTTGAAATGCCACAGAAGAGTTCAAGTTCCTCCTATGGACTCTTCCCGGACAAGACGATCTGCCGACCCATTGCCTTCATACCCGAATGCCTGGGTTCCCAGATTTTATTGTAGTAATATCTGCCTGGTATTTATATATCAAATTCTTCCCAATTATTTTTAATAGTTTCGGCTTAAAAATGCTATAAATAGAAAGAGAGAAGAAGGGTAAAAATTTTGGGCAGAACGATCTTAAAGATGTATAAAGGCAACAGTTAGAAATCTAAATCGTTTACAATCTAATGATACAGTCCGGCTTAGCGTGGTGTCTGTTAAGTGTACAATATTTAGTGTATATGTGTTGGGTGGCGTGTCGTACTTCACTAAGCCCACAGAGTTGTACACATCAACAATCGCTGTAGATCGAATGAATGTGTTGTATACGAATGGGGCGGGAGGTGGCAGAGTAAGTGTTGTTCGCATTGCTGGATATCCGTAGGATTGCCAGACCCTTAGGGGAAGTGATTAATCCACTTCCCCCTATGAAGCAGGCTATCATGGGGAAAAAAAGCTCTGATGTCTTCCAGTACTTCCAAATCCAACCGCTATATTGTTGTTAGCCTTCACCAAAACGCGAGTACGCGTAAAAACAATTAAAAATAGATTATTCAACTGACAATCAAACCAAACTACAAGTTTAATTAAAACAGAATATCAGTTTCGACTTTATTTTTATTTTTTTTTTGTAAATTATTTTTTTATTTTCATTTGTTTGAATAAAAAGAGGAAAGAAACATTTTACTAATTGGAAATCTCGTCACCTTTTTTGCATTACATTAAAATAAACACCTTACCGTAACCACAATTTTCTACAAGGCTGGCTGGTGTGAAAAGCTTAGTATAAAGCAACTCAATTTAAATATGCATGGACATAAGGCCTTCACTGTATAAATTCCTTAGACTTTCTTAAGTATTTTATATATATATATATAATGTAAATAAATAAATAAAATAAAATTATTCAACTATTCATATTACAACTAGGGTTTAAAAATATAAAAAGCCATGGTAGTATAATTAAAAAAACAGCTGGTAACTAGTAATTCACACAATATAAATGTCGGAAGCAGTATAAATATACTATTCAAAACTGGCATAATATTTATTTTTATATTCAAAGCGTTATCATCTGGTCCATTTAAAAGTAGAACTGTATGTTAGTGTTGCACTTCTCTGTGGTCTTTACTTTCTAAAGTCAAGTGTATTTCATTCATTGATGGAGCTCCTTATAACTCCACATTCTGTAGAGGAAAGGAAGAAAGTATTCATAAAATGACTGGACTTGACATAATATGGGGGGGAAGGGTGTTTGGGAAGAAAAGGGAATGTGGGGCGCTGTGCTTAGAGAGGAAGTAAAGCATATAGCCGGAATATTGATATGCAGTACTTGAGCTTCTTTTTTCTATCCAGCAAAACTTATGAACTCCTACTTCCCCACTTCCAACAAATATTTAATTCGTAGAAGCAAACCGATTTTAACCATCTACTATTGTATTTTCTTTTTCCTTATTTATTAACGATTTTCTCTTAAAAGGTTTAAGATATTTTTACTAGAAAATTATTGATACAAAATTTAAATAAATAAATATGATTTATTTTTTTCTTTTCACTTTATTATTTAAAATTCATTTTAAAAAATGTCTGATTACTCATGACTTTCTCTTACCATAGTATTTTATTTATAATTACAACATTTTTGCGTTATATTATCATTATTTATTAACAGAGTAACCATTCTGAGAAGATCTTCCAGTCGTTAAAATTAAATTAATTTGTCAAAAATACCTGACCTTATCATTGTGGCAGTTTTTTTTTTTGGAGAAAATCGTGAACGAAAAACAAAACATTCAATAATAAAGTATTAATTACCATTTAAATTGTGACTTTGTGCAAATGTTACACGAGTAGAATATTCGTTTTTGTATCATTCATATGGAATTTCTGTATTTTGAACTCGACAATTTTTCAGACACAAACAGACGCAATTTTATCCAGGTGGTTTTAATTTGCATATTCAATTTTTAAAATATGATACGAGAAAATATGGAAGTAATTCTTCTTACTGCAAAGAAGAATATGACAGATCTCGGAAAACATGGTTCTACTCAATTTTATATAATCAATTAATTGTTAATTTCTTACGTCAAATTTCATTTCTTTTACTATGTTTTCTTCCCATGGTGATTCTTCATTTTTCTTTTTGTTTTTTTTTGACCATCCATCATGTTTACCAGGCGTTCGGCTGAGAGCTGAGCTTCTATTTCATTCGGGTTATTTCTACCACTGCTCATTACTATATATTAATATTTACGGTACTTAACATTTCAATACAATGTAAATAATTGTTACGTGATTAAACAAATTACTAAGCCTCACAAACACGTACATCACATATATATTCAAAATTTTGTATTATATATATATGATGACAAAACATTACGACACAAAACTAAATATATATATTATAAATGAGTCTCTGTATAATACGCCTAAATTTGTATGGAACAACAAATACTTTTATTCCCTTTTGTTTGCTAATGTTTCCCCAGAATTAAACATTACCTCATGGAGAAGTTCGGTCTCTCCCACATCCCCATCATCATCATACAACAGAAAATTGCTAACAAAATTTCTTCTCTCTCTCTCTCTGACTCCCTTCTTGCCGTCTTTCCCAGATATTACTGTTTACTTCTCACACTTGATGAGTTGGAGAGTTTTACCCTCCTTCCATTAAGCTCCATCTCAGCTACCTAAACTTAACACATTAACTCACTTCGCTTATTCTGCAAAGGTTATTTCTACCACTGCCAGTTTGAACAAAAATATCATTTAACCTTTACCTTATTGCTTGTGGCGATTATTAAACTGAATTCTCTCTCAAATCGGGGAAGAGGAAGTCTTTCTTCTTACTAAAAACACATCCACCCTTGAATAGATATACTCATGACAATACTATTTGAAACTTCCTACAAACAAAACTCCCTTCTGAAATGAAAATAAGACTCACTTTTATCAAAAACCAAAGACAACCTCACTCGAAAGTACGCAATATTGTTCATTGTTAATAAAGAAATAGGCTTCCCGCTCTATTCATCGATATTTCAATTCGCTCTCCACACTATTATTTTTATTTTCTCTTACTCCAGTAAACAAAATTAATTAGAAATAAACAGATTGCTAAAATTCCAAGTTTCAAGAACATAGTAAACCGAAAGTGCGCTTTTACTGAACAGTTTTTTTCAGTTTTTGTGATTTTCTCCATAAAAATGACTGACGAATTTCATCAAATTTGGTATACGTCAAATTACAATTTTATAAACTGCATTAAGAGAAAGTTATATGAGTGTTTCACAACAGATTTTTTTAAAGTTAGATTTACGCTCTACAGTCCTGCTATAACAGTATATATTCTTCATCAACTACCTAAAGAAGCATTAATCCTCCTTAGATCCAAAGAACAACTTAGAATCCCATTCTTTGGGATTTTCCAGGCAAATATGATACCCAAATCTAACAACAGACCAACACATCAGCCTTATTTCCATCCTAAGCAAAATATTGAGATATTCCTTCCACGCAATAAAGAAAAATTTCGAAATTATTAAAATTGTGCCTAACCATCAATTTGGTTTTTCATAACTTCCACTTGACAATTCTGCAAGCCCAACGCATTGCCACCATCGCCAAATCTCTTGAACTTAAACAATACTAAGACTCTCGCAGGCCTTTGTCGACTATAGCAGGAAGGTCGACTATAGAAGGTGGAAGCTCAAGAGTGTTCTGCCCAGCACTACTACCCATACTGAAATCCTAATTATCTCACATTTTTTTTTTATCAAGTAATTCAAGATACTTTCCAGTCCTCTTCGTTGGAGTACTAAAAGAAGTGTCTTAAGCCAACCCAGGCTACACAATTAACACAGCCACTCTACCGATCTCAACACTTCCATTTGCATTTTCACGGATCATACTGCCATTTTCTCTATAAATACTGATTCTGTACTTGCTGTCCCCTCAGTAATCTCACCTTCACTGACTAGAAACTTGCTACAACAGTGCCGATTAAAAATTAATCCAAATATATCATTTTTACCCTTAAACGACAAACTCTTGTCTTTTTGTCCGTTTCTCCAATTACACGAGCTTACCAGTGCCGTAACTTGGACTACATCTAGACAAAAGTTGTACCTGGAAGCTTCATATAAAACTTAAACGTTCTGAACCTAAGGTACAAACTCTAGTATGACTATTTAATGATCGTTTAAAACTAATACTATAGAACAAAGATGTTTGTTTCTCGTAGCCCTTCTTGCACCGATATAGACTTACGGACTTGACCACCATGGAACGGTTAAACGATCCAACTTAAATAAAATTTAAATTTTACAATTTAAAATTCTCCGCAGTATATTCTAAGCGTGTATTCTACGCTTCCTTTTACCTTAGTAATTTAACTATTCACAAAGATCTTAAAATTATGTTTGTAACTAAGTTTCCAAATCTCGCTACAATAAATTTAACCAAAAACTATATCTTTATTCCCTAGTCCTCTAGCAGTAGACATGGTTCAACTATACTTCCCTCCAATTCTCGATAGTCCCGCGACCGACCAATGATACCTGGTTGACTAATGATACCCTAAATGTTTGGCATAATTTTTTTAGATGCTCTATAAAATTCCAAAATTTTTATCTCTATAACTTTTTGGACTCGATTAATTACGGATTATTTGATGGATTTTGAAATTGTTCATTATCAGAAGTCTTGATAAAAAGAGGTAGATTGCCCGGCAACCAAAATGCGAAGATTCGGATTCACTGCTTTTGGGAGAGAAGCGTTTTCGTATGACTGGGATGGATGGAGAGCCTGTTTTACCATTGAAGATCAGATGTAGATCAGATAGACTTAAAGCAAAATACACTAAATCTTTTTAAGTAGCCAAAAAAATATGTGGTTATCACAGGTCGAACAATGGCACATCAGCCTCCCCAATCGCTTATACATAAAATCTTTCCCCTCTCCCAAAAAAAGTCTCTATGCTGATTTTGCGTTGCACCACTTGACGATCTCACACTGTTTATCACCACCTTGATGATGGGCGAATGACCGAAACAAGTCCATGACCCGTAACATGAGCATCATAGATTATCTATGATGTTTTCCAGCTCTGCGGACGCAAACACCCATTCTACTTGAAATATCTAAATAAATATTGCCGAAGAAGTGTTCAATCACATTTCAATAATTCTTAATATCACAGCCTGTCAATAATTTTCCACAAAACAGAGTTGTTTTTCCTGGATTTTCACAGGAAATGTATGCAAAATAAAGTTAGAAATAAACTGAAAAAAGAGCCCGTCTATTAATCAGAGTGGTGTCAGTAAACACTTCAATCAGGTTTGTCAACAAAAACACCTTTCCAGAAATTTAATAAAAAGGAAGTTAAAAACAAAGAAATCTCGTTTGAAACAGTCCACAGTAGGTTGTTTATTACTAAAAGTTATCCAGATGAGGTGAAGGTAACATTGATTTTCAATGCCATTACAGTATAAGAAACAGTATCTACAAGATTCCCAGATTGAAACCCGCGGATAACGGCTAAATTTGTTAGAAAAATATGGATAATAACTATATGCCGTCGATAACGACACCTAATTTGGTATTTGATAGTAACCTGCCTGAAAAAAGCCTTATTTTACTTTTTATTGGAAAACTTTACTATCAGAATTCTTTCCGAACACTTTTAAAGTAAATTTTCACAAAATAAGAAACATGTCCAAAGAATAATAACGAAAAGTAATTGTGTTTGATTATTTTGAGATGAAGATTGTTGAAGTCCGCCTGGAAGATGCTGGGGAGCTTGCTCAATGGCTCCGAGTATCTGGTTCTCGATCCAAACACTCCAGCTCCAGTCTTCTACCCTTGACTGCGGCTCCGGATACTTGACCTCTCTGTATATCATACAATGGCATGTTCTATAATACTAAACAATGCGGATCTATTGCTCTTTTGATAGGCAGCTTCGAACATTATTTTTAATATAGCTGTACTTCTTAGACATCATTTCATCCCTAAGGAAATTCCAAAGGGAAAAGCCGGCACTAGCGATAACTATTCCCTAGTGCCAATGTACCCTTTCCTTCCTATGCCCTCCCTGGAGATTCTGAGGAGAGCTTTCTTCGCCACCCTCTCGACCACAAGGTGAAGAGGTGTGAGGTGTTTAGAATAACCTCAATTCTAGCTGTAAGACAAATCTTCATTGCTCTCATCATGCAAAAACATGCAAGAAATTGTACTCTAACAAGGGTCTGACTTGGTCTTACTCCCTCACGCCACCGCACCCATATGTTATGACGGGTCTCCCATCATGGTATACATCCATTTCAGGGTGCTTTGGGAACAACTCCAAGTTTTATCCGCCATGCACCTGAACACTATGAGACTACGAGTGGCTTTACTGCAGTTGTTTCGATGTGTCTACTACTTAGGAATTACTGTCAAAAGTTAGCTCCAGGTATTTTGCCTCCTTCTTCCACGGTATCTTGACTCCGACCAATTGTTTTTTTTTTAAAGAAGTTTGTTTGTTCTTCCAGTAAAGGTTACTATCGTGGTTTTAGTTGGAGTGTTTGGGGAGTGATAGAACTCTTGATGTCTAACGGTGGTGAGCTAGTGAACAAGTTCGCTGAACCCTTCAAGGTTGAAGTTGGTGTAGCAATTGATGTTTACTCTTTAATGTTTATCTGGTGACTGACTATTATCTCCTCAATTATTTTATTCAATAGCTTTTACTGCCAGAAAGAGCTTCTTTGAATGGGCTCAATACTGGCGCCTTAATGCGGTTGCTAATGGAACTATTTAGCCCAGGTTTTGGCGAATTTGCTGGTGATTGGTTCATTACAGAATCTTGATAAAGTCAGAATTACTAAGAACAAGTAAACAAAAAAATACTAAATAAATGTTTTTAGAAAAGAAGTGTAACTTCTTTCCAACTTTCTTTCTCTTGTTAATCTTTAATTAAAATACGATAAGAATCAGTTCACTAATTGGCGGCACAGAGTGATCATAATCTGCCTTCCGCACCCCGGCAGTTCTCTCGAACAGACCCTATTACCACTGAATGAAAGCTGTAAAAAGGAAGTTATTGGAAGAGTTTCTTCTACTTTTCCTCTGTTTCTCACTTATTCTCTCTCTCTCTCTCTCTCTCTGACATTACAAAATTGATGAAAGCTCTAACAAGTATCATAAAAAGAATTTTTTCAATAACTTATTTCGTTGTATTTTATATTATATGTGGAGCCAGCCACATATTCAATATTTTATTTATTTATTGTTAGCTTAAACATATTTATTGCAAGCATTTACATAACTTGAGTACGCTAGTTAATCTTGTGTTTTGATTGATTACAATAAATCGCGGTATAAAGTTAGAAAAATTTAGTTTATTTTGTCAACTTCCGGTTGGTTGCGAGGAAAATATCCATATGGAATATAAAGTTAGAATATACTGGCGATTTTTCGCTTTTGAGCTATGTATGTATGTAGAATATTGTAGACACGAAAATTAGAATAGGATATTGTATATATAGTATTGTTGAATACTATATATATATATATCTCTTATATGTAGGAAAAATACAGATACAACAAAAATAAACATTTCGTTTTAAATAAAGCAACAAAAATTGTATTCACATACTCAACGTACGTACATAGAAAACAAATGGCTGTCGTTTTTCTGCTGTTTATTTTTTTCTGCCTTTTTTTTTTTATTTCCACATTTATATATACAATCTCTCTCTCTCTCTCTCTCTCTATATATATATAATTTATATATGTATTTATATTTATATATACTCTATACTGTAATCTATAATAAGATTTAGCATATATATAAATTGTATAAATGTCACGAAAACTAGTTATAATCGTTGTTAGCAAAAAAACTGCGAAAAATAGAGAAGTATTATTTCGGTAAATTGATTTCTACTTAAAAAACTTCTTACCGAATTCTTTTCGCATCTTCTAGAACTTGATTAATATCCAAATTGAATATCGATGTCAAGTTCGAGCCCTGTAACTATTACTTTCTTCTAACTGTTGAAAGTAGAAATTTTGTAATGTTGTCAAATTTTCAAAATCGGGTTATCATTAAAGTATGTACATGTTTTACTTAGTGAATATAAAAAAAAAGGTCTGTGTGGGTGAGTGATTGGGAACAGAATATCCCCCCAAAAAAACTTGAGGAAAATCAAACGATATTCCGATTGGGGAATCACAAACATATCCGGACTTTCTAATTTTGGTCAAAGTCCGTTCGAAATATGAACATTATGGTGTGTTATTTTATTTTTTAGGCAAACAGCTCCAAAAATTTGTTTTTATAATTCTTATATTCACTGCATACATATACATGCTTATCACTTTTATTACAAAAACATTTCCAGAAAAATGGATTTTTGGACGATTATAAAGACAGCGCATCGTGAAGCATGGTTCTACATCAAAGTAATCAACAATGCTCCCAATTATATAGTATTAAGGCCTTAAGTGCTTGCTAGAATTTCACATTTGAAGAAAACAGACGAATTTACAGAATAGGCTGTGAGTTCTTTGGAATTTTCCACCAAAACGGTTCGAATGATTTTTCTCTACAGTTAGAATAATAATTACAAATTCTTAATGGAAGAGGAATGATGGTACAATGGTTGAGATAAAGAGAAAGAGAGTTAGAGAGAATGAATTTAGGAAAGAGAAATGAACTAGATGATAGGCTGAAACTGTATAATGAATAGAACATACAACTGCAAGGACTTTTCAGTTGATAGAAGTAAGGTAGAGAATAATAAAGAGACAGACTCGCTGAGTAATAAGAAGGTAGTGGATAGGTTGCTGACTGGATTACTATCGTAAAACAGTCGTAAACGTTCTGAACTGTACTGCTGTCGCTCTATTTATACTAATCGAACTCTCCCTTCCTAGTCTGACCTAGGTGGGGAGTAACTAACTTTTGATTCATTTAATGCCTGCTTCTTCGCTCTTCGGATCCTGTGAATTTTTAATGATTCGGATTCCATTACAATGGTGATTATGACTGGTGAAAATAAAAAACATAAACTGATGGTGAACACAGTTTATATGTGGACGATTTACTGAAGAAGTGAAGAGTAATGATTGTTGGCAGCCTGTTGATGTAGAAATGTTATTGCAGAGCTGGAAAGCATCAGAGATATTTTACGTAAGATAGTATAGATAGATAAATAATATTTTGTTAAACTAAAATGGTCAAAGCATTCGTTATTCATTATTCGTTTATTTGCTTTGACCATTTTAGTTTAACAAAATATTATTTATCTATCTATACTATCTTAGATCATACAACTCAAACTGTCCTTTCTTATCAGTGACTATTTCACAGCAGCACACGGATGAGGCAATGTTATTTCACGCTGATATAAATTAATAAATGAATAACCAGAATAATAAGATAGTATAGATAGTTAATAATAAAGTGAATCTCGCTCCAACAACGGAGTTTAAGATTAGACCCTCACGTGTTGAAATATGCCCCTCCTTCCAGACCCAAACACGTGTTCCTTTGTCCACTCAGGTATCACCACCCTACCCCTATTGACCTAGTTTAAGAGTTTGGTTTTTAAATGCATTTAAAAGACTAGTCAGTGTGTAAACTGAATGCTCTGTGTAAGGCTGTGTTATCACACTGTTTGACAAACGCATCCTGAAAATGGGTGAACGCCCGAAACCGGTCGATGACCTCAAAAAAGAAGCGGGCTATCATGGAAAATATCTTTGATGTAGAAGTGTTATATTGATGTAAATATATAACCTTGAACTAAAGTTAGAATTCTAGATTGTGAATTATTTAGTGTGATGGCTTAACTTGATGAATCATTCAAGGTTGAGGACTTGTTCGGATTTGGGGACTCATTGTTAAACCCTCAGATGGTTGCCAATTTCACCTGCCGCTAGTGACAGCTTCTAAGTGAAAGCATTTAGAGCTAAAGCTTATTGGTCCAATACATTGTAGTGGGCGTGACAGAAGAAGTACTGCGTAGGTGAGGTGCGCTTCAAGGCAGAATGGTGGCATTTGATACGGTTGATATTGAAAATATTGAAGCTGGCGAATTTGCGAATTCTTGTTTCATAACACATTCATCTTAATTATTCTAATCCTAATTTTTTTTCAGAGATATTTTGTGGTTGTTCTGTGAAATCGGTGAAAGTTTAATTTGAGGATATTCTAGCCTTATAATATGAACAACGTGGGGACCCAAACACACATAGCAGAAACAGTGTAGTTGTTATGCGGGCATCTAGATGGGTCTAGATACCTACAAGCAAACTCAACTCTATACCACACACATACTAACTCTCGTTTACACTGATGGATCACGTTTCAGACGATTATTTTCAGTATTACAAGCACTAACAACCCATTAAGTATAGAAGATCTTTTACTTCATCATAGATTTGCCCACCTCTTTTACACATCTCTCATGTGTGCTATTCTGTAAAAAAAAAAATTTTAAACAAAAATCAGATTATTCTCAAAAAATATATTCAAGTACTTTAAAACATTTGACAATAACTTTATTTGAAAATGGGATAAAAAGTGTGCAGAATAATACTTCTTGCAGCCGTAAAAAATAGACTAAGACGTCGAAATGTTTTGATAATATGCAAATATGTTTAAAAAAAAAACCAAAGCCCGTTTTGACTGGTATGTATCGACTTGGTATGTATCAACTGAAAAGTCCTTGCAGTAAAAATCGATATCATACATTTATAATATGATAATAGACAATGATATATTATTCACTGGTAGATATAATATCCTTGAAATAAAGAATATTCTAGTATATTACATTGAAATAATAACAATATCGAGAACATTGCTGTCATTTTCATAAGTATGGAAGAAAAAAAAATACATTTTTAACGTATTACCTCTCATCATATTACTTTTTTACCTCTCTCCTTACTCCTCATCACATCCAATACATACAAATGTAATGTTGAGTTCATAAATATGTAAATTTTATATAACCCTTCAAAACATGCTTACATAATACTAATATATACCATTGTATATTCTTTCATTGAATACATTTTTATCACTTTTTTTTCTATATGCACAAATTTAGATTTTGTAAAGTGTATGGCTATAAAACCGTCGTCCTAAATGATAAAATATGTGCTCTCTTGGGTGTCAGTCTTCTTTATAGGATAGAATCATTTGTAAAATGTATAATGTATAAGTGTGTAAGTTTATGTTAAATAAATATCTCAAAACGAATTGAATTACCGGAAGTACAAACTTGACATTCCGTTTTGTTAACACCAACGCACATGTATCAGTAAAATTTTGCTCAAAATCCTACAAGCGGAAGTGCGACTTTACAGATTTCTCTTAAACTCCTTGTATTATGTACGCATGAATGCTTATCACTTTTATATGTTAACATTTTACCAGGAAAATTCCTTTTTGGTGGAGGGTGGGTTATGCGAAACCTGTTAGACTGAAGCTATTGTAGTTTATTCGATGTTATTGGTGGTACTGCCTTCTGTGCTACAATGTAGTCACTTCTATTGCCTAACGGGTGCTAAACAATATGTTCCGTCCCAACTACTGTGTTTAAGGTGTCGTCAAAATTAAATTTTATGTTTGAAGAAAATATGGCAATTTTTCCTTGTTTAACGTCCTCGCGCGTTCTTCTAGTGGCTAGCGCACCTTCATACGAGAATCCAGGGTTTGATTCCAGTGAGGGCAAACTCGGTGTTGACCGAGCGTCGTGATAAAAAGTGTGAAGCTACAGTTAGTAGCGCCCTAGGTAGCGAAGGCCGGAACTAAACGGCGTGCTTACCATACGCCCTCCCCTATTCTTATAGCCGTCTGGCAAGTCTTGGCCCTTCATTGGTTGTTGCGCCATAGGGTTTTTTTCTTGTTTAGCAGCACTAAGAGAAAGTATGTACCATATTTCATGTTATTTTTTTATTTTTTATTTTAGTTCGGGTATTAACCATGAATGTAATTTATTAATTATCTTTAACTTATAAAAATAAGTCAAATTAAAAATTGAATAGTAATAATTGAGCAGTCATTGACTTTTGAGCTAATAATTTTATTTAATTATTTCTGCGATGATGATTTAATTATAACTGGCTCTTTGTCTATGTTCTATTATAGTTCAAAAAGGAAAAATTGTCGCACTTAAAGTACTGATGGCAAAAAAAAAAAAAAAAAAAAAGAAAAGCACTAAAACCAAACTTGCAAGTTGATCTAGATTATCAACTATAATAGCCACAAAAAGAAAAAGTTCTTCAGAAAACTATTGCAAAAGAACAGAATGTAAGACTTGCCGGTTAACTTCCAATGCCTTGTCATATCAGTATCTCAATATGGGTACATATAACACTGTATTAAAGGAGTTTTTCCCAGCCTAAACAAAACTCTTGGCTTCTTTCATGAAGCAGTGGAAAATTACCCAAAAACTTCTTCTTCTCCTCTTCTTCAGATCCCAGTATTCTTCGTCTCATCCACATAGGTTTTTTTTTTCCTTTTTTCTTTAGTTACTTACTTTCAATCTGGTACACTTCCTATCTTTGTGTAAAGATCCAGTTTTGCTTCGACTTTCACTCATGTTTTTTAGCACAGCTTGCAGAAATATTTTTATTTCTGTTTTATTTGTGATCTTTTTGAAACATTTGATACCGCTAGCAATTCTATTTCTCATTCTTTTGGGAGGAGCACACATAATATTCAAGGAATCTGTAAAAGAATATCAAGATCACGTGTCAAGGTCCATGTCTTAGGAATTGGCAAGATTTACCTCCTCGGAACTTAAACGTCCAACAAACATTCTTCAAGTTAACAAAAAAACAAATCAAGCTTTTGTATGTACCCTTGCTTGAACATCTAGTAAACTTTGTCCGGCCAACTCTTTTTATAGAGTTTCTTTAAGAAGTAAGGCAAACCAAGGTAAATCTCGCAAATCTGAAGAGCATATTTTGAGAGTCCTGATTCCGGATTTTTTTTTTTTTTTTTTTAAAGAAGTTTGCCTGATCATCTATTTGTGTGTGTGCAGCAACACGATACAAATATGTTAATTCATTAAAACCTCTGAGAAGTAATAATTTCGGTAAAAAAATGATGTTTCGAAATAAAGGTCTCGGACAAAATCATGGAAAATTACTGATTTTTTTTTACTTTCTCTTACTAATAATAAATAGTAAGAGGAAGTCTTGCGATCGTGCCAGATTTTCGAAATTTCATTTTCACCGGAAATACACGTTTTGAAGTCTCCTGAGTCCAAAAAGGTGGTTTTGAGGAAATGGTGTGCTTTTTCTGTTAGTATGTGTGTGAAAAAAATATTTAAAAACAAAAAGTTGCAGGAAGTTCAAACTTGGTATTCCATTTAAGTACTACCACCGATTCAGACACGGAAGATTTCGGGCAAAATCCATTAACCGGAAGTGTCACTTTACTGAATGATTTTTTTTCAGTATTTTGTGATTTTCTCAAAAATGGCTGCAACGATTTTTTTTAAACTTGGCATATCAACTACACCTACAAAGAGCTACAAGCTCTTGCGTGGATTTCTATCTTTTTAATACTCTTTCAATACTTTGGGACTGCACCATCCCAACTACATAAAATTAAGGACAATATAATAAATAGCTACAAACTCCAGGTTTAAGAAAGGTTTTTTTAACTGAAAATTATTAATTCCTTGAAGAAATTTTTGTGGGTGTTTAACATCAATTTTATTTTGTCCCACTGTTATAATCGGTCAAATACAAAATGGCGGATCTTGCATTTCCGCCTAATTTTCTTTTACCTTATTTCCATTTTCAACAATGGAACAAAAATTCTGAATTTTTTTCATTATATCTCAAGTTAATTTTATAAAGCAGTAAATATTATGTTAGAAATAACTTGATTTTTTGCATTTTTTTATACTCGTAAAAAAATTTTATTCCACAATTTGATACCTATGGAGGGAAAATTAATACAAATATTCTAAACTAGATTTTTCACAGAAATAATTAGCTATAAATAATTAAGCAGTTAGATTGTAGAAGAAAAGGTGTGATATGTGGGTGTATGTTAGTTAGGCCAATCACAAATTTAGAATTATTATGTTGATCACGCCCACATTTGATTAGAACTTTACTTCTACACTGGATGCATTATCCATACATGTTTGCAATTATTCTGGTTAAAAAACGGCCTGTCAGAATTCCATAAACATGACGCCTATAGTGGATGTGAGAAGGAGTGAGAGTTTAGAGAGATTGAGATTAAGAGAAATAAACTAGAATAAATGCTGAACACTGTGTAATGAGAGAAAACACACAAACTGCTGCAAGGACTTTACAAGGTAGCGAGAGATATATAAAGAGACAGACTGGCTGAGAAGATTGAAGGTTGCTGACTGTTTGTTGTCTGGTCGTAAACTGTTGTAAGACTCCTCTTGTAGGGCTAGCTCGGCTGTATATATGTAGAATCTCCCACTCTGATCTGGTCTAGGAAGGTAACTTATATAGATTCATTCTTGTATTTTTCCACTCTTCGGTTTTCTTGCAATACACGCCGATGAAATTACTTCTGAAATACTGAAATTAACTTGTTCATATATGTCAAAAATCCGGACTATACACATAATTATAGTATTTGTTTATTGAACTAACACTTTTTTGCTTTCACTAGAAAAAGTGGAAAAAGTTTTCTCATTGATTCTGTTTTTCAAATAGGCCCCTCCACTTTGGCTATGATATTGCAACTTAAATAAAATCAAATTAGTTACAATAGAAAACAAGTGGAAAAGCCAAGCTAGCAATGGAACTTGCCCGATATATACAGGTGGCTGATTGATTTACACTTGTAGGCAGATAAAGGTGAAAAGTTAGTAAGGGTTTCCAGCGTAAGGCAAGAGAAGGAGACCGTACACGCCACTACTCCTTTACGCTTTTGTTCTCATTATATTATTCTCAATAGCTAGTACAAAGCCTTTCTGCCCATTCCCCGGAAAAACTTTATCAACAGCCACTTTTCTTTGTCTTCACACCTCCAAATCACTACTTTGTACTGATCTTTTCACTCTCTTACAAGCCGTGTCATTGTTCCCTCCAACATTTAAATAGAAATCGATTACCTATTTCCAATTTTACATTCCAGCTGCACAAAATTAGAGAAGGTAAAATAAAGAAAAAGTGAAATGTGTTTTTTATCTTGCTTTTTTTATATTTTGTATAATTAAAGGAAGTTTGTGATGAAATTGCTATACAAAGTTTTCCGATTTGTATAAAAAGTATTAAGGACTGACTGGTAAGTTGTGAAACTTTTTCTCTTTCAGAGTGTTTGATTAGTTTCTTTTTTCATCTAGAATTTTTTACTTTCTCTTACTGCTTTATGTTGGCATTTGAGATTTTAACACGAATAAGGCCCTGAGTATGAAAAACATTGAGAGTTTAAAAAGCGAGAGTACTCGCTTGGGCAATATTTCACCAAAATAGATCTAATGTTTTTCTTTCAAATATTATACTATCTACTCTCGTAAATGCCTATCATTTGTTTTTAAAACATATTTCTAGGAAAATGGATTTTTGGAGCAGTAATGTTAAGATTTCCTCCAAAGTGCCACTTTAGAGCAACGTAGAGGTTTTATACCAATCTATAATATTAAGGCATATTAAAATTGTAAAAGAATGTTTTTTTGTATGGCTTAGTCGGAAGAGAAATACTTCGGTTAGGTAACTTAGACTTACTCATAACTGTATTATTAAGTGCAAAATAACAAACACTACAAGCACTTTTTCTGTAATATTATTTTAGAGAGACAGAGTATGGTAGCGTGTGGAGAGAGTGACAGACTAACAGGCAGAGTGAAAGTAAGTTGCATGTTGTCGGTTTGACGTATTTGTATCATCTGGGTAAAAGTCTGAGTATTTGTAACATTACATATAACATGAAACCTTGCTCCTCCCACCCTTATAATTCTTTTAAAACACTTAAACTAAGGTGTATAAACAGGAATCTGTTCAACTCGTTCTTTTTCCTCAGGAGTGCTGTCTCTAGCGATCAACGAAGTATGTGCTTGACCCATTGCCACCTGTTCTATGTACACACCATCTAACGCTTTGGTACTGAAGTAGATTTTCGCATTTCACCATGGCCCAATTCTACAAAGCAAGGAGAAGCTCCAAACGCAATAGTAATGTTATCTGCAGCTATCACAACGCAGGTAGTACCAGCTTCCAAAAACCGTACAGATCAACCTGATAAGTATGCCAATGTTTCCAAATAAGTATGCCATCTTATATTTCTTATATTATAAAATTGTGAGCCACAATAGAACGCCTTTATCTCTTTGCCTTGCGTTTAAAAAAATTTAACTAGTCTGGGTATCATTTCATCTTTAGGTTCCGCATGATTTAAACGTCCATAACCTCCAAAACCCCAAGTAAACACCCGACGTCGTGAATCGAGAACAACAGTATGATTTGTAACCGCATGCGATATCTACGATATCGCAACTTCCACAGGAGTTACATGATCTTTAGTTTTCTCTATCCAGGTAGTTACTTGTCTTGGAGCTTTTTCCGAACCAATGATCCTTTCTCTTTAGAATTCAGGACTGAACTAATCTTCTCTCTTGAACTTCTCCTTCCAGTTAGTTCCTAGATGCGTTTCATAGTTTGTGAACTTGAGGGAGAAAATTGCAGTGAACTTGGAGGTTTTTTTTATGCATTAGCTGGTGGAGCCATAGCCATTGAGTTGTACTAAAAGCAGTGTATTAAAAGCATAAACCTCCACAAGGAAAATATAAACATCCTTTACTTTATCCTTTGCAAATGTGCCTTATCCTATCTCATTCTCGCTAATGAATACACACATACATTCATACTACAGTCAGAATACACAACTTGTGCACACTCAAGCAAACTTGTACACACACCTATCCATACACAGATCCTAATAAATACATTCATACCAACAAGCTAACTTTATACACACTTATATTTGGGTGGAGTACTCGATATTCCTACCATCCCTTCAACCTAACCTAAAACTTATAATAAAATAATTTTTATTTACAAGGTTTCATAATCCACGGAGATGATTAAAGATGTATAACAACTATATTTTAACGTTTATCTCAGCCACATATTTAAAAATTGCTTTATATACTTCCACGTTATTACTCATTAACATTGTGCTATAGCTGAAAGGGTTAATTAGCAGGGTTAATTAGCAGGCGAAGAGTGATTTCAGCCAATCACAAAAACAATGTTTAGAATTCCAAATTCGAGGAAAATCGGTAGCCCAAATGTGTGCACTTTTATTGAGTTTTTTTTTTCTAATTTTCTCAGTAATGATTTTTAGACTACGCAGACTACGATATGCTTTAATCTTGGACGTGGTAACTGCACAAATATAAATTTGTTGACGTTTAATTGACATTGTTTTTTGGTGAAATTAATTTTAGGATGTGAAGTTTGATTTTTTTTTTTCAAAAGTTATTTTGATTTAAGATAATCACAAATCTGGAAATGTAATCAGATTGAATACTAAATGCTATCTGCTGAGCATTCGCATATTCCTCCCCCACCCCTTTAAATCAATTCTACATTTATTTATAATTAATCCAAGTTTGAAGAAAATTCGTCAATAAAAAATTCAATACAATCATTGCTTTTATACGTAAGTTTTCACCGGAAACAGATGTTTTGAAGTCTTCTGAGTATGGAAAAAATGTTTTAAGCGAATGGCCTATAGATATTTTTATATGTATGTGTGTATGTATGTATTTGTGTGAATAAAATATCACAAAAATGAAGAATCGCAGAATTTTAAACTTGCTGTTCCGAATAGTTACTAGCACCATCTGACATAAAGGTTTCAGTCAAAATCCATCTAGTGCGACGTTACTAAATGTTTTTTTTTTTTTTTAAATAATTTTTCGCGAATTTCTTTAAAGAAAATTGATCATTTTATATATAATGGTATTTTAGCAATAAGTGAAAGTCGAGTGTTTTATATCAGATTATTTTTTTTTTCAATATATATATACATGAACCAGCAAATTTTTTTTTTTTTTGAAGTTCAAAGAAGGCTTTTCATATACTTTTTTAATCAGCCTCACTAACTTGTGCCTACTGCAATAAAACAGATGAGATTAGCCTAATATCAAACGTTATAGATTTTCTTAAATCAGCCTAATGTTATTTGATTTTATAGCGATAAAGTTTAAAAAAAAAAAAATTCATTTTAATTAAAAAATGTTAGATGATTTTTTTCCATTTTTGTGATTGATTGTGGTTTTTGCATTAACTTTTTTTATTTTTTTATTTTAATTAGTCTCCCCAGATTTAATAATTAAGCATAACACAGAACTTAAACAGACTGGTTAATGTTTTATTCTCTTTCATTGGAAATATGGGACTAATATGGCAGTGGGTACAAAATCAAAAACAATTAATTAATTGTAACTTCTTTCTAAAAAATCTTTTTTGTGTTACAAAAAAAAAAATGACGGATAATCCCTGGGACTTGAATAGACAAAAGAAGAGAACCTCTCTTTCTCCATTTTACTGACATTCTGACATTTATTACCCTTCTGAACAACACCGTAAACCTTCCACCATTTATTACCTACCACCACCTAAAGTCAATATTTAAATGATATATTTTACAATTAATAATGGCAAACTTCCCAGAAACTTCCTGTCTACCTTATTTTTTTTTTTTTTTTAATAATCTGTTCTAAAGCAATTGTTGCAAGAACGCCCCCCCAGACTCCTATATAAAGTTTTTCTCCTATATAATTCTGGCCTTCTTCAGGATAACAAAGAAGAAATTAATAATAAGATTTTGTTTACGTTTAATACTTCAACGTCCTAATACTTGTTTACGTTTAACTAATACTTCAAATGATTATAAATTAATTATTAAAAGACGATCCCTCAAATTAGAGTTCCTCTAGTGTTTTTACTTTTTTTTTTTGGCGTTGCAAATGGTGTCAAATTTTCTAAAATGATTTTTTACCAAAAAAAGAAATTTGAAACGGGGTATCTGTCATATGACAGTTGCATCATGCGTAGTAAATGATAATGAATGCTTTATTATACAAATATAAACTTACAAAACTTAGATACAAACATAAAGCGTACAGCAATGGCTGAATACAGCCGTCTGCCAGGAGTTTGGCGTGAAAATTATAATACAAGAAACATCAAAAACAAAATAAAAGAAAACAAATAAATAAATTAAATTATATTTTTCATTTTTTCTTCCCTATATTCCAATGCATGTTTTGCAAAATTATACACAGGTTTTATATCTTCCCCTGTCAATAATCTAACTAGTTCTCCTTTTGTGATTACATACTTTCCTATGTACCTTTTTCTAATGGATCCTAATATAGGACATATTGCCATAAAGTGAACGGTATCCTCTATCTCATTATTATTACAAAGAGAGCAGATATGAGTCCTATCAGGATCCCAAGCATTATAATTTAAATTTAGTAAGTCCCCCCTTACTTTAAAAACTATTCTTATAACGTCAGCATTATTTAAATCATTGATATAGGGATACTTTACTGGCAATAGTTCTTTGTATAATAGGTGGTACTGAGCCGCCTGCGATTTTAATAAAAATTCGTTAGTAGCGTTTGCCTTCATAATTTCCAGAAGTTTCTCTATCTGTTTAATGCAGTTTTCTGGAGAACTAAAGGGACTCTCTATGGTACAGTTAAACTTATTAGCTAAATCAAGCCATTCCTTAAACCAAAAGAGCTTCCTTTGTGCCATTAAAGTACCCACTACCTTTGGCAATCTATTGTCACTATACAAACAGACATTCGATATATACTTCAAATGCAGCTGAAAAGTTCTAAAAAATATGTAATTTTTATCTGTTTCCAGATACAGGATATAATTTGGAGTAAATTTTGGGACTCGGAGCAACTTCTTTAGAAAAAATCTCTGTACTTTCTCCACTTGTTCATATAATTTGTAGCCCCAAACTTGACACCCGTAACATACTGAGGTTAAAACTACTGTATTAAAGATTTGGAATTTTGAAGACATAGGAATATGGTTGTTCATAAAAATGCCGGACCAAATGCTATTAATTGCCTTTTTTGCTAATTTATATCTTTCATTAAGATGCGTAGTAAATTGCAAATTTGAAGTTAGCGTAACACCTAGATATTTATAACTATTTACTATTTCTATAGGTTCGCCTCTAATGTGCCATTTCTCTATCTTTTACAATTTTCCCTTGTTTTTACGGAACACCATAATTTTAGATTTTTCTAAGTTTATACTTAAATTCCACATCTCCATATATGCTTCTAATTTTTTTACCATATTCTTCATTTTAAACGGCTCGTCCGCCAACAACACCACATCATCAGCAAATAGAAGTGAATTAATATTAATATTCCCCACCTTTATTCCCTCACCCAGATATTCCGCCAAATCATTTATGTAAACGTTGAATAGAATCGGGCTTAGCAAACAACCCTGCTTAACTCCCATTGTGGTGCTGAATGGCTCTGACACTCCATCCTTCAACCGCACCACTGCACTAGTCTGATGATATAACATTTTGACAATACTGATAAATTTTGAAGATACCCCAAGGTTTGCCAATTTGATAAACAACGAATCTCGGTCTATAGAATCAAATGCTGCTCTGAAGTCTACAAAAAAACAGTAAACTTTTTTATTCTTTTCTTGAATGTAATATTGTATTATATTAGTTAAAACGAATAGATTATCAATGGTAGAGTACCCTTTCCTGAAGCCACATTGACCCTCATATAATTGGCCACTCTTCTCTAACCAAAGTGTCAATCTGTTCGCCAGTATCCCCGTAAACAGTTTGACTATAGTGTCTATAATGATAATCCGAGTGGGTCCGAGTAGAACGTGTGCCCTTATGCTGTACATTCTTGTATAAAAAAAAAAAAAAAAAAAAAAAAATTACAATTATGTTAAAATAGCTGGATGCTTAAACTTAGCGCTTGATTTGGTTACTGCCATCGCGTCTACAAGAAGTTTTCAACCAAAAGCGCGACTTTAGGGGATTTTTTTTTAACTTCTCGCTATTTTTCTCAGAAACAGCTAAAATGATTTTCTTTAAACTTTGTATACTATCTATAAAAACAAATATCTATCACTGTTACATGAAACTGGTTTTTTTTGGGAGGGGGATGTTCTGGAATGGAACAGTGATGTTAAGGTTTTCTTGTATATGTATCACTTCGGTGCAGTATGGACTAGAACCTACACAACATTAGAGTAAATTAAAGATATTACTGGAATTCCATAATAGGTTTACTGGAATTTTCTCAAAAACGGCTACAACGATTTTCTATAAACATGAGATGCGGCCTTACACAGGTATCACTTTTATTTGAGTCGTTTTAATGGTAAACATTATTTCAACGATTTCTGTGGAATCTATTTCGTTAAATTTCAAAAGTTATTTGGCAATTGTTCAATGTTATTGGCGCTCTCTTCTAGACTGCTATTCAATTTCTTGAATAGCTACATTTATTCCGACTGCTCTATAGTAATTGCAGTTAGAAACAGTCGTGTGAGGTTTTTTTTTTTTTTTTACAAATATTAGCTCATTATGTACGTGAGGGCAAATAATTTCTCTGATAATATTTAAATCATGATCAATGTAAATAAAATTTGGAAAATAATTTTCTAAACTGTACATTGAACATAAATGATGAAACGGTGCGGAACAATGGTAGTATATCCTCCTCTTGTGAATACAAAATAATTCCAAAAAGGTTTTATTATAGAATACCATTAAGTGGAGATATTCTCACATTTTCAAACAAAACTGTTTTGCATGGTTTGTTCAGAATTAAATTTTGTAAAATCTAATCAAACATACATACATACATACAACATACATATACATACATACATACATACAAAACATTAGTAAAATGGTAAGAGAAAAAGGTTAATACTTTGACCGTTGCAGCGTACAACTTCTCTTTTTGGTCATATTTTATACTATAATGTATGTATGCTTGTATTTTAGTATTGTTAAAATACCACAAAATACTTCACAATATGCCTGTTTTTAGTTCTTTGACAACATATTAATGCGTGTTAGTATGGTTTAATCAAAGTATTTAATACTCATATTATGTTTTTAGGTATTCGCTTATGGTTTGACTAAAAATTAATAATTGTGTGGTCACAACATTTCAACAGGACTTTTGTTTTTGTGGTTTTAACTTGAGACCTTTAAAATTCTAAACGAAGCGTGCAACAGCAGTTATCACCGGATGAGGGAACATTGGTAAAAACCCACATAAACACAACCTCACATACACAGACACACACAAAATGGGGAATGAATCTCAGGCTAAACCCATTAAATAATTATTTTATAAGCTTTGATTTAAAACAACTTTGTCAGGGTTAATTATGTTGTTCAATTCTAATTGTTAAAGAAAAATTTTCCTTTAGTTCACCAAATAATTCACATGACTGTTTTGGTGTGTGTGTGTGTGTATGTGAGTGTATATAGCCATTCTGATGGTGGAAATTCAAAACTAATTGGGTGTAAGTAAAATACTGGACAAAGCAAAGTTATATATTCAGAACTATATCACCATACCCTGTTCAATTAAAAAAAAATCAAGCATCAACTACTTAAAAACTAATATTTTCTTAAACTTCATTTTATTATCAAGATTTTTGTGTACTATTTATATATATATATATATATAGAAAAAGAGAGAGGAGTAAACCTAGTGTACATGCTAGGACGCGTACGTTGAAGCGGAACGAAGACTATCACGCCAAGACCTTAGCGTAAGAAGGCGTATCAAAAAAAATAAGTAATAATTTTAAATAAAATAAAATTGGGCTCACCTCTGAAGCGGATGCAGATGAAGCTGACACTATGTCGCTATGGTGGCGTGAAGAAGCTAAAGGAAGGAATATGTATAAGTATGAGGCGTGTTTATACGTGTGAACCAAGGGGAAGGGTATGATGCAGTGCAAATGATGCATAAGAACTAGAGGACGTAAAAAGGGAGGGTGAAACAAAGGAGGAAAAAAACTTCAAAAAAGAAACTGGCGTAGGCAAGACGAAGCATGGTTTATACCAAGGCAGGTAGATGATGAAATAACCGCTGTTATGATGTAACCAAAAAGTCGCGTTATGATGCACTGTTAACAGCAGAAGAACGAGACGCAAAAAACTACTAAGAAGAGAAGAAAGCAAGTGAAATATGCCAAACGAAAAAGACCTGAACCATAGCAAAGGCGGATGCAGGGAGGTTAATTGACGTCATGAAATTGTTAGAAAGGGATTAGAGATAATCATAAAACTAGTAAAACAAGAAATATAAACAGAATTACAAACAAAATTGTGTATTGATACAAACTTGTGATATACAAACTTGCAGCAAGAAAAAAAGGGGATTTACTCATGGGAAGGCATATTTACGCGCACGCGAGTACACATGGGTGAGCAGGCTAACAGACAGACAAAAACTTTTACTACGGCGCAAACATAAATTTTTTATTACAGGTTTTTGTTTTGAGAAACCATCAGGGCCGCTTGTGAAAATTGAAAATTTTATCTAGAAATATTTGTATATATATAAAGATAAATATAAATTTGAATCTAATGACAATAATATTGCAGCGATTTTAAGTGACTTGTTTATTACATCAATATAATTATCGGGCACATAACTATAAACAATGAGCGAATACTGTATATAACAGTGTTTCAATGTGCCGCAACAACAGTCCGTGCAACCATTCTATGTGACTAGCTGGTCACCCTCACTCACTCACTCTCTCTCTCTCTCATTCTAGAATGCCGCTTGCACTTGCTGTAAATTACAATTACAACATCATTATGATATAGTAATCTAGGATATGCCGAACGGATTCACCGATCCGACCAATTGGAATTGCTAATTTCCATTTGATTTATCCTGGTATAACAAGACGCTGTGATTGCTCCAACAAATATATGTTATATTATGTTTATACATATATATGTATATATACATATACACATCATAAAAAAACTCTTATATTACCAAAATCTATTCTATGTCCACATGGTTTAAAACAAATATATAAAACATATCTATTTCATACAATAGCGCACATAATATAAATTTATAAATATAGAAAGTTGTTCATTTTTATTATATCAAAAAATTCTGTGCCACTTATTTATATTGATTTAAAAAAAATCCGTTTTTGTCAAAAAGAATACTATAATGACCTCACTTTCTTCTAAATCGGCATATTTACAATTTTACAATTAAAGGAATCTTGAAAAATATAGAATTTTTTTTTTTAAATTTAAGAAGTACTTGGATATGTAAGTACTTATTTCATGACATACAAGTGAAAGCTCATCTTAAAATTTTATTAATCTTGAAATGTTAATATATTTTGCTACATCTTAAAGCAGATCTTCTAGCAAATAAGAAAAACACTTGCGTTTGCCATGGGTTCAATAGAAACCGACGTTACGCACATATTGCAATAAGCCTCTAATGAAGAGGGCTAATGAAGAGACTCATTGCAATGTGGGCGAAATGTCGTTTTCTAGCAAATCACTGACTCGGTCTCAACCCGGAAACCCAAGTGTTTTTCATCAAGATGGCCACCGGAAACCTAAAAGTTCAAATAACAGAAAATTAATGGCATATCTTCTACTTTTCCACCATGTTAATTTTAAAACGTTAAAAATAATAAAGTAATACGATACCACAAATATGACCATTTCAGTTCCTATTCTTCAAATCATATTTGACCCAACTTCTTACTGCCCAAATTTGGATCAAACTTTTTACTGTTAAAGCAGAAAGTTTAACAGCATTTAAAAGAAAAATTTGAACAGATTTAAACAGAATCGTCTTACAATATTTACACACAGTAGTTACTGTCTTAGATCTCCATCTAGACAATCTACATCGGATTTAGAATAACAACAAATTTGGCTAGGCGAACAGTAGAAAACACTGCCACAAAATTAGAAAAAAAGAAATTTTGCTCGATGGCCTTCTGAATGTTTTGAGTGTGTGGGCATGATAGAGGGGATCAGCCTTAATTTTACCAGTCTAATTTCTAACAATATTTAAAAAACTCTTATGGATATTATTTTTCTAAATATGGACAAAGTCTTGCTGGCGAAGAAGGGTCTTTTCAAAAATTATAAATAAAAAAATTAAAAATTTGATTTTTACAAAAATTTTGTGTTTCATTTATAAGTTATAAATTTCTAAATTATTTTCTTCCTTTTTTTAACAAAAAATAAAAAATGTTTATTACTTTTTATTTAAGTAATCTATTTAACTCATAAACTTCTTATAAGGACCCAATAATACAATTATTCCCATACAGATCATACACCATACCATAAGATTTACTATACAGGTCATATATGTTAGATAATATGCATATATACAACGGTTGCAGTTGTAAGTGTCATAACTGTAGCATAAGACATTTATGTTTCAGCAACTAGTTGACACTTAAGATTGACGCCAGATATAACGCAATAAGGTAAAGTGTATAAGGTCACATGTATAAATTATAATACAATCAGAAACTAGAATATCCTAGGATTATCTAATACAATGGGTATTGTTGACAGACGACATTATGACAACAAGGGTGTAAGGAGGTTTCTATAGTATAAGATGCAACAGCAACCGCTATAGGAACACCTAGATAACTAACTCTGGGATCTACGTAAATTCTCTATTCTACCAGATAACTACATAATCTGTTGCTTGTATTATCAAGTTGCTTACTGACATCTGTCACAACTGTCCTTTCTAATATACCTTGCATCCGTTTTATATATATATATATGCGTCTGTGTTTATGTGTATGTGTTCCGCTTACATATTCCACTTAAGGAACACGCAATACTAATCTCTACTTTGTGCATAAATAGTAAATTATTATTGCGACAGAGAGAATCCTTTAAAGGGTGTTAATTTTACATTGTTCTGTTTACTTGAGAAGTGCAACGATTTTTTAACGGCTCTCTATGCAATTATACAAACACTTAAAAATCAACATGGTTTACTTTTTTTTTTGAACTTTAAAAAAGAAATGAAAAAGAAATCTGGTGTGAAACACTCACACAACTTTCTCTAACTCCAGTTCTCAAAATTATAATTGACAAATTTATAGTTAGTGTATCAAATTTAATGAAATTCCTCGAAAACTGAAAAAACCGTTCAGTAAAAGCGCCCTTCCGGTTTACTAATTATCTTAAAACTCGGAATTTCGGCCATCTATCTAATTAATTTTGTTTGGATGATAGAATTGTATAATAACTATGATAGCAATTTAGAGAAAGCTGTAACTCCACCCCTCCCCTAAAAGTACCCTTAAATGAATTTTCCCAGAGAAATTTTTAAAAAAAAAGTTGTAGCTCTTTGTAATGTAGTTGATACACACAAGTTAAAGAAAATCGTTGGAGCAATTTTTGAGAAAATCGCAAAAACGTAAAAAAAAAAAAACTAGTACCCATTGAAGTAAAGTGGTACTTCCAGTTAAGGAATTTTGACAGATAACGTACTGTCAGATACCACTGTGATACCTAAACGGAATATCAAGTTTCAACTTTCTACGGTTTTTCATTTTTGAGCTATGCGTTCACATACATACACGCACATACACACACACACACACATACACACACACACAGATCATTTGCTAAAAAACACTTTTTTTTTTTGGACTCAGGAGACCTCAAAAGAATATTTCCGGTGAAAACTCGATAACAAAAATTTGACACGATTACAATACTTCCTCTTACTAGGAGTAAGAGAAAGTAATAAATATATTCAACGTTACTGCGTGAGTAAAAATGCAAAATCCAATTTAGAATGCGATCTAAAAATTGCATATTAAACTGCCAATGAAATCAAAGTTAAATAAAATTCAAACTCTCCAAAACAAAATCTTCTACCACATATTCGAAGTGGTGTAAATCTTCTACCACTATGCGACAATGGTGACTCATACGTAATTATTGTTACTAAACCAATAGTGAATTTTTGTATTGTTTGGTAAATTTTATTTTTTTGTCACATTGAATTTATGGAATAACATCTCGAATGAGCCACACAAAAAATACCCATGAGACATTGTTTCGAAATTTAGAGAGACTTTTATTTATATCAATAACTGAATGGGTTTTTCAGAGCTTATTCAAGAAGGCTACGTTTAGATTGTATAATCAGTAAATTAAGTAATAAATTAAATATCAGAAAACATAATATAATTTTGCTTAATTTTAAACTAATATTCTACATTTCTGCAAATAACTAACCCATTCAAGGACAGCATTCTCTTAGAGGTACCTTTTTTTTTTTCTTTTTTTTTTTGCATTAACTGCCAGGGTCATTAGCGCCCTCACAAAGTGCCTTTGGCATTCAACCACACAACCACACATTTCTATCATACGAGAGTCACACAAATAAATACACTCATTCCATAAATACATTCATCCCAAAATAAACACCATTTACACACATTTATGCATACCTACCACCATTGGGGTGGAATACTCTATATTCTTCGCACCCCGTTCCTCTTACATCTAAATAAAAAAACAATATATATACACTCCAAACCAAAAACTAAATGTTAAAATAGATACCTAAAGATTTTAAATAATTGAACAATTGATATTTATATTTTACTCCTGGTCCTAACAAATCTACCATGTTATTAGGCAAACCTACTGTATCTCGGTAGCCCTGCAGCCGAGGGCATTCCTCAAGAATATGTTTCACTGTGAGGCGTGATTGACATCTTGGGCACTGTTTCTGATTTTCCCCTTGCAATAAATAGGAGTGTGTGAGACGAGTGTGGCCTATTCTCAATCTCGTCAATATCATCCCTTCTCTTCTTGATAAGGTCTCAGTTTTCCTTCTTCCTACAGTAGGCATCACTGTCTTTAATTTGGTTGCTTATACTCTTATCAGTTTTCATATGGTTTATTAATAAGTTTCAAACTATTGTAATCAAAATATAATACTTAACGCGAAAACAAAGCCATGGATGATTTGGGAAAGAAGTATGACTTGAGATGAGTCACTTCAAGCCCATGAAAGAGCCCATATCATAGAATAGAAGAGCCCAGTTCTCCAGCCTGTAACAAATTTCAGAAATAATCACCGGCTGATAAAGTAATTTCTCGACAAAATAAAAGGAAATACGCATAATCAGAAACTGGTTCATACTTTGGAGCAAAGATTTCTTTGCAATTGGCTTGCACAAACTAAGAATCAGAATATATTAATGGATTTTTTTTTTTTTTTTATTTATTTAATAAAACCAGATGGTAGGAAAAGAGTTGAAACAACTGTTGTGGCAACTGAACAGAGCTATAAAAGGACTTTGCTCTCGCGTTATGTATTATATTTATGTTACAGTAGTTTGAAACTTATTAATAAACGATATAAAACCTGACAAAAGTATGAGGAACCTCTAAGAGAGTGCTGTCCTTTGAATGGATAAGTTATTTGCAGAAATGTTGTAGAATATTAGGTTAAAAATTAAGTACAATTATAGCATCTTTTCTGATATTTAATTTATTACTTAATCTACTGATTAGAAAATCTAAAACAAAAATGTCTAATTGAAGAACTTTCTACTTTACTTTAATATTATTAATAATCTTTTAGCAATTGCATTAAAATCTTAAAATTTAGTTAATTGAAGGATGGCAACATTCTCAATTTGTAGAAATTAAAAATACGCCTTTAATTACTGGAATAATTGTCCCACTAATTAACGTTTGTAAAAGTAAAATAAAAAAAGAATCTGTTTTCACACCTCTCACGTATTTCTTTCTAATTTTAATTCCCCACCTAATTTTAATTTACAATTTTGTTTGTTAAATTGCTGCGTTTACCATCTTTAGTTAGGCTGGCCATAAAAAGAATATAATAAGCCTAACCTTGTATACCTGAACGGGTTCTGTAAAAACCAACAAAGCTTGTACAGTTCCAATTTAAACCAAACTGACAGCCCCCCCCCACCAAACCCCTCTAAAATCAATTTTTTCGCAAAAAATGTTTCAAATAAAAACTGATACATCTTTATTTGTGCAGTGAGCATTAAATTAAATTTTATTGAAAAATTGTTATAACCGTTTTTTTTTTTTCAAAAAATTCCTCACAAATAATCTCTGAAACAATACCTATTCTGTAATTTAACACTTTAGGTTTCTACAAAATTTGGAGTTCTATCAATGCTTTAATCGTGTAATAATATTATGTACATGGTAAAAAACCATACGTTTTTAAGTACTGAAATGGTACTTTAGAGGGAAACTTTAGTGCTACTTTTCCCAAAGAACCAATGAAAACATTATTTGTCATGTCATATGTTTCAAATAAAAGTGATAGTATATAAAGTTTTAAAAAAATCGTTGAAGCTGCTTATGAGAAAATCGTGAAAAACTGAAGAAAAAAATCATTCAGGAAAGTGGCGCTTGGATTTTGCCCGAAACCTTCCGGTATCGAACCGGTATACCAAATTTGAGCGACCTGCAATTTTTTTGATTTTTCAGATACTTTCAAACACACAAACGCAACACACACATACAGAGACATTTGCTAAAAACATGTTTTCGCCACTCGGTGGACCTCAATGCATGTATTTAGAGTGAAAAATTGAATTTCAAAAGCTTCATTCGTTCGCAATCCTTACTAAGAAGTATGGATTCTCCTGGTGGAGCGAATCGTGCGGCGATTAGGGAGTGGTTTCGCGGTAAGCATGAAGAGCTCTGGAGGGGCAGCCCAGGTGCCACACACAGCAAAAGGATTATGCCAGGGCTGTGTAAACGAAGGACCCAAAAATGGCTCTTAGTCTGAGTAGGAGCCAGATTTCTCTGGTGACGGGACTACTTACGGGTCATGGCAGGTTCAGGAAGCATCTGCACAAGGTAGGGCTTATCAGCGTGGAACCCTTGCGCAGATTATGTCAGGAGGGGGAGGAAACGGCCCGCCACCTGCTATTTGATTGCGTAGCAATAACTAAATTGAGGTATGAGACCTTTGGTACTTTGCGACCTGAGGAGATGGTAGCTCAATATGATCTGGTGGAGAAGGCCTCAAAGTTCTTAGGGAGGGAGGGTTCAACTGCTAGAGGATATCGGGCACAATAAGCCTCTGTTGGCTGCAGCGCCGGGGTATAGCCCACCCGTGATAAGCAATAATAATAATAATGGATTCTCTTACAAATACGTAAGAGAAAGTAATAAAAAAAAAGTTATTAAAATATATTCAGAATAAAAACTTTAATGCGAATTTCTGAGTCGTTCCATTATTATAGAATTTAGTAATGTAATGACATGGCAAAATTGGCAAAGTCATAGCAATGTCAAACCTTCACAGATAACAAAGAAAGAATAATTTACAACTAGTGGCCTAGCCAGCAGCCTGACTTCAAGACAAGGCCGCTGCCAAACAAACAAACCAAGGGTAAATACCCCTACATCAAAACAAGCACCGCTGGCCACTGACCTAAATCGGTAGGCAGCTGCTGTCATCAAAGCAGCACCGCTAAGGCTGGCCACTGACCTAAATCGGTGGTCACCAAACTAACCAAGGTCGCACACTAGGACAGATGTCTTGGTGTGAGTGTGGCTAACACTCAGATTTCTTGGTGTGAGTGTGGCCAACGCTAATATATAAACTTCGCCCGATTGGAAGAGGGGATCATTAGATTATTATATGATTATACGATTACACTTCAGTACGAGCAGCAGTTTACGCGTCTCTATACAGTTTTTATTTATACTTATTAGTTATTACCTTTAGTAGTGCATCTTAGTTCATTTATCTTAATAATTCTAAATTATTAGTTATTTATCTTCTATTTATTTCTAAGTATTTCTTGTTAACAGTTACCATTTTTTACATTTTATTTATTGTTCAAATACAGTCTATTTTTATAATTTCCGTGTTAATAATTCGAGCACTAACTTTCAAAAATCTCTAAACTAACTTCCGCCCTCTTCAAGACATCTACTACATACCTCAGGAAACACATTAAACGATTCCACTACAACTTGTAGTATCACGGTGGGATCACATCATCCAATAAACCATTCCACTGCAGTAATACGAGATCTGTGTTTTATAATAAATTGTTATTAATAAGAAAAGTAAAATTGGAATTAAAAAAATTACAAAATATTTTAAAACAAGTTTTCTTTATATAAACTTACTAGAATGTAATTAAAATTTGCACGAATTACCAAATTCCCCCTCCACATACACACACACACCCGCGCGCATATATATATATATATATTAAACAACAGAGAGGAAGCGATTGTTCCCCTTTCAATCCCCTCCACACCACTGCAAGGATGCCGCTAGTAAAGATAATTATAAAATCATGCAATACATTTCTCAGGACACCATTTCTCTTATTACTACCCATAAACATACAGGTTTTTTCCTGCCAAAAGAAGTATTAGAAAAACAAGCTAAAATTATTGGGTATTTCTACAACATTAAATTGCATCATTCCATAACATAAATCTTCATTCGCACACTACCTACTCTATCATTAATTTCTTTTTTATATCTTAATATTTTACTAAATTATGATTCATATATATATATATATCATTCATTCTTTATTATCATATTTTCCACTGCAAGAAGAGAAACGCCATTAAGAAGCAAAAAAATACACACATCTAATATTTTATAAGAAAATAGCCAAAATTTCCCGAATGGAAACTTTAATTTATAATAATCACATGGGCATGTACTACTCACACAACTTTCTCTTACTCTTATTGGTACAATTATATATAAAATGATAAATGTAATGATGTAAAATGATAAATTCAAACTTTACATATTTGTACTTGTATAAATTAAGAGATGGTAGGGTATAAGTACTTATCTACTAATCTTAGCTGGTACAGAAGTGTTTACATTGTGGCCTAATAGAAATGCACCAAAAACACTGAAGCAACTGCATATAACATATGAAATTTAATGCCCATAAACTCCGTAGATCTATCAAAAATCAGCGTTTTTTTGAAGTGAAAGAGATTCATTTGTGTAGATGGCATACATGAAGTTTAGAGAAAATCGTTGCAGCTGTTTTAGTAAAAATCGCGAAAATCTGGTGGAAAAATCATTCAGTTAAGTTTTGCATCGGTTTATGGATTTTTTTTTGCCCGAAACATGACTAGGCCTTTACATAATACTAACTTTTACCAGAAGTAACAGAAAGTAAAAAGAAACACAGACACATCGGTGTTAATATCTGTTATGTACAGATATGTTATTGTTATCTGTTATATATATAATGGGGTTGATGAGGAGAGAAATTAGGTTTGATTGAATAAACGAAATATGAAGACACTGTTATAATGTAGCTATAAGTTTACACAAACTGCGCTGGACTTTATAATGACTTTGATAGAATAAAAGGTGGGAGTAGATATATGACACGATGCGAGGTATGGTTGAATCTGATAGATGGCTGTAGACAGATTCCCACTGGCTTATATACACACGTTCTCCCACTCTAGCCTGCTTAAGTCAGAGAGTACCAGAGAGGGTCTGTCTTCTCTCGGGCCTGTCTTCTCTCTCTTGCTATTACATATACATATGCACAAATTATATATGTTATGTTCTATGTGAACGCAGTCGCTTGTAAGGTTTAACTGTAACTAAAGTAAAATTACAGCCTTATGGCAGTGTGTGAATGTAATAAGATGACTGAGTAAAACTGTTTTCCGTATGTAAGGCTTTTCCGCAGGGACGTCATCATTCCTTGAAGAAGTTGCTAGTAACACTTCCTCCTAACTCAATAGTCAGGACAATATCTTGAAAAAAAAGTAAAACGTCGTTAAACATTCGTTAAATTTTAATGAATCATTAAATTTGTCTTTATTGATAGTTGAGTGCAGGCAGCCAAGAAAAAATAAGGATAATGATTTAACATGATGAATTTATAAATGTTCATATATAAAAATTTATCACTTTTATATAAAATGTAACTCCGGAATGATTATTTTTTATACAGAGTTCTGGCCCAAACTAAGACTTGAAGCTTTATCTCTAGACTTGTGCTGGTCCAGTACAAATAAGGTTTTCACCACCATTGGCAGAAATCAAGGGATCTACAAATTTAATAAAAACCACGACTTTTAAGAAGATAAAAATAAAAACGCAAAATTTTTAAATTACAAAAATAAACAAATAAGTAATAAAAGATATTAAACATTTTCCATTCCTCTCTTAAATATATTGCTAGGCGTGAAATGTGTACGATATAATACATGAAGAGAAAATCAGAAGTTTGTGAAATGATTTATATGTTTCATCTGAGTATAGATGTTATGGAGCCACTTCAAGTGTACGTGTCATTTGGACAGGAGAGTGTGTGTGTGTGTTTTGTAGAGAGCCAAGGATGGTAGCACCGCCAGCCACTCGTCATCCTACAGAGCAGTTCGACTATAACATACATGTGTTACCATATCTCTACCTCCTGCCATCTTTTCCTTCCAATTCTTTACTTAAAAAAAAAAACACACCAACACATTGTCACTGAATGAGCGAAGGAGGATAATGTAAAATATCTACCCCAAACACAGTTCACAATAACTATAAATTTGAAGAAATGTCTTTAGGGATGATGGGAAAAGCAGTATGACTTGGAGTTTATACATATTAGCTATGAGATGTATACGTAGAAAGAAGTGAAGTGAAGAATACTATGGGGTAAAGTATTTATTCTTCTTCTTTTAGAAACAAAGAGGGTAGAACACAATACTATATTCAAGTAGCTAAAAGTGGAGACTGGCCTGATATCTGGCGGAAAACTAAACAACTTATTGAACAAATCTAATATTATTTGCCCTTCAATTTGCTTTTATTTTCAATTTCTTATATTTTCAATTGATATATACTGTATTTTCTATTTTCATACAGTACTTTAAGTTTTTTAATGAGTGATATCAGAATTACCAAAGCCACGTTTGTAAGATGATAGTCCGCGTAAATAATTCATTTGTACCTTTCCAAAATTTCCATTTATATATTTTTGTTTTCTCTTATTTTCGGAAGAGGAAATATTGTGATTACATCAAATTTTCGTAATTGAGCTTTTATCGGAAAAAATATCGCAGGAAGATCAAACTCAACATTAAAAACGTTTGGTGAGGGAGGTGGAGCAAGTAGGTGGTTGGGATAGTTCATGGGTTGGGGATACTTCATGGGTTGTGGAAACCAGGGGGGAGGAATTAATAGAGAACGGTCAGACTGCGAACTACGTTTATTACATCAATGAACTCAAAATTGAAAGGGGGGGGGGTTCAGCCACAAATATAAACTTAACTACCTGTAATAACTATAAACACAAACTACAACTCAAATTGAAAACTATGAAAATAAAATACATAATATAAAAAAAAAATTCCTTATTGCCTAGCCTAACTTAATATCTAACTTAAACTTAACTTACATCTAGTGTTGTTTACAACGTTCTAAGGTAAGGGTAATTTAGCGTCTTTATTAGTTTTTCACATTTATTTTCAAAAGGGGAGGAAACGGGGTGACCACACTTCCACCACCCACAGTACATAACGTGCTTCGTGTCGATTACCGATGGTATTACACAACGGCCGGAAAGACGATGGCGGATCTCGGGCTGGTCGTCCCTTTTCTCAACTCTTGGTGGAGTGCACTCCGGAATTTGTCCTCCTAGAGGGGTCAGTTCTTCCAGTTGCGGTCGGACAATATAGGGGCTCTTCCACTTCTCGCCCTCCAGAGCAGAATAGCACCACTTTAGTACTCCAGTCTACACAGCACTTTCTCCCCCACTACTCCTCACCTACTCATCTCGTTCCCCACTACTCACCTACTCACTCTACAAAAGTTACCCATTAAATATTTACCTTATTTTAAGAACATTTAATCTTATTCTAAAATCATTTATTTCTCTCCATAGTATTATGCTACATTCCTGATTTTTATGTCACAAATAAAGCACTGACAATGGTTACGATCAAATTCCGTCAACTACAATTGTGACTTTAATAAGTTTCCATCCTTCCCCCAGTTTTGTGCGATTCTCAACTGCGAAAACGCAGGCTTTTCCTATATGGGAGGGTTCCTCGTCTCCATAATTTGACGATTTGAAGTTGAGAAGAGCGCAAGTTATGTGAGTGTTTCCAATTACTTTTCTTTGATTCCTTATCTTTATTACCAAAAAGATGTTTGTTGATATAAATAATTTGAAATGGGTTCAGGAATTTCTATATTTGAATTTATAAACTTTAATTCATGCTCTTCGTTATAAATTAAACTTAAATCTAACAAGGGAAGGGATTAGCTCAGTGGTTAGCGCACTGGGCTAGCAACGAGGATACAACGGGTTCGAGTCTAGCCGTGCTGCCCCTTAAATTTTCTCTTCCTAGGAGTCTCTTACTGCTCACTGTCCAGTGAGGCCAGTGTTGTCTGTAAGGAGAGAACACTGTCCAGAGGCCGGCAGTGCACTGAGAAAGCTGGGTCGCAAATGACCATAGTTGCCTTAAATTACGCACCTTAAATTAAAAAAATAACCAACCAAATTATTTTTTTTGTAAAAAAGCACTATTTTATAGGAATATGTTTTAAATATAAATTAAATATAGTGAGTGGGTAATATCGAGCTGTTAGAAATAGAAGGAACCTAGAAAGTGGTGCAGATGTAAGTTTCAGCAGATGAAAAGTTGAAAATCTCCAACATGGGAAATTCCTATAGCTAATCAACAAGCAAGTTCCCACCCCGGCCGATGTATTCTAATTTCCTATTTTCCTTCTTCTCCACATGAATTCTGAATTTCCTTTTCTCCTTTTGTAACTGCATCCATGCTTTAACAAAATGTTTCTTACTTGCTCATTCACTTATTAATTATTTCTTTACACTTTACTCTCTCACTGGTCCACTTTCATATTTTCTACTTTAGATTCCATTTATCCCTTCTCATCCTTCCACTAGTTTAATACCAAATCCCAAAACAGCTATTTACTTTTTATTTACAATTTGATCTCAATGAACTATTCAACTTCATAGCTTTATATCCACACTAAATTTGGTTGATTTCTAGTTTATTCCCTTTTGATGATTTCTTTACTTAAAAACATGTTTCTTTACATTTTTGTTTTAATGCAAAAAAAAATTAAGAATATTTTTGTAAAATTAACATCTTTTTTTTTAAGTGGAATCAGTGTGACGTATCACGAAGTTTTGCTACTTTTCGTCATATTGTTTCAACCAAATGCTATTACATTATCATTGGTTTATAGAATACAATTTTTTGCAAATAAGAAGGTAAATTTTTGTCTACGCCTTAACATAAACTACGGTCTTTATCGTATTGTTTCTTGGACATTCCAAGAACCCCTGCAATCCTTTGTCAGATATGAGATAAAGATCCAATAATCCCTCTATACCTGGAACTTGATCATGGTCCAAATAAAATTTGCTACTCTTGATGCCATCAAACTATTAGTCAAATTTTTACAATAAGGATTTTGTACAGATGATCAGCAAATTCTGCCGATTAAAAGGAAAAACAAGACTCCTTTTTATCACAACCAATGTCAATTTTCCAGATCAAACTCATAAAATGTAAATTGAGAATTGGAAAAATTTAATCCATTACATAAAAAGGATTTTTATTAACAATAGCTTTTTTGCCCGTTCCAGGAGAAAGAAACTTTATTATTTTTGAAAGCAATTGAATAAAATTGATTCTTCCCCTTCTTCAATACACAATTTTCTACCAATAAAGTGTAATCTTTATTTCTTCTTTGTTGTCATAATTTTTCCCCCTTTTTCTAAAACATCATGGTCATTAGGCAGAGAGTGATTTCATTTGAAGAAAGTTGTCACGCAGAAACATTTCAAACTCTGTCTTCAATAGTAGCTGTAATGTAATGGTGTGATGATGTGTATCTGTAGTAGCACGAGCGGTGTTGTAGAAAAAGGGCTTGTAAGTATGCAAGTTTAAAAGAGAATGAAGTATTAGTAATAATTAAGAGAGTACCACTGGTTTTAAAATAAATATATTATTTTCTAAACAAATTTAAGCACTTTACAATATCACAATTATAAATCAGAAGTATATGTAGAATAAAGGCAAATATCTATCGTTGGCACTGAGCGATTCCTGAAGTGTTCTATACTGGCTTTGAAAGTAGAATGCTACTGTATTGTTTGAAAGCAGAAGTGAGGCTATCTTCTTTGTTGGAAGGTAGAGTACAGCCTGTTCGAAGGAATGCTCTCTAACAAAGCAGTTGGTATTGTGCTTCCAAAGCCAGAACACTTCAGGAATCGTTCTTTTAGTATCAGTGCCAGTTTCACAATATATTAAATTAGTTTATAATATCAAATAAGTTATAGTTATTATTTTAACATAATATATTTAATTGTTAACAGTGGTGACTTCTTAATTATTCTTATTACTTCTATCTCCAACATAATTACAAGCCCTAATACGAAACCGCTCGTGCTACTTACTACAAATACACATCATCACACCATCACATTACATAGCCCTTAACGAAATCCTTACAACCTCAAAAGTACCTAACCTGCTGAAATAATGCATGCACAATTTAAGAGTTGCAACCATTAATGCATGCAATTTAATCGGTAGAAAGGTAGAAATTCTTTCACCTTTTTTATACAATATGATTTTTTATTTCTTATTTTTATTTTCTTTATTATAGAGGAAATTTTTATTTTTTTAATTATAGAGGAAACGGCATTAGACCACAAGAAAGCAGGGCTAAACTAGCTGTTCTTTCTTTAAGATGTATATGCTATTTCAATTCATACAACATCTACTTTCATGGAGAAATCTTCAATTAGGTTATACCATTTTATCTCACAGTAATTAGTGAATCTAACAGTAAAACGGATTACAACTTTTGACAAAATGTGTTAGGTTTAAGTTTGAAAGTTTCTGCCGAACTATTGAGTGATAAATAATTGAATAATCAAGAAGTGACAAATAATCAATAAGTATTTTAATGATCCCATTATAGAGGAAATTTTTATTTTTTTAATTATAGAGGAAACGGCATTAGACCACAAGAAAGCAGGGCTAAAATAGCTGTTCTGTCTTTTTGATATAATAGTTTTATAAATCGTTAATGGAAAAATGTACTTGATTCAATATTATTGATTACTAAAAGACTTACAATGTGAGAGAAAAGGCAAAATTGATCTTTGTGTCACTCACTACATTACTTTCCTTACATTTTGTAAGGAAGTTGATAAACATCCCGTTTAGAAAGGAACAATTCAGTGTCATTAACGTGTATAACCAGTCAAAAAGTTTTAGAAAAGTCCACATTTTCCTGTTTTGAAAAATACTTTTAAAATCTGAAGAATATTAAACTACATCTAATGACGTATTGAGCGCGACTAAAGTGTCGTTTAAATCAACAAATATGAAAATTCAATCAATATTAATAATTCCTTGGCAAAGATAATAAAATTCGTTAAAGTAATGTGGTTCATATAATAAAATGATATTATTATGCATTATTATTGAAATAATTTATATTTTAATTTACCTCTGTAATTACACAAATACGAAATCCCTGGATTTAAACAAAAATAAATTCAATTTTGAACTCTTTCCCAAAAAGATTCGCTATCTTTGTACTACGAATTTGTTGTATTGCATATTGACTAGCGTTTTTATCCGCACAATAACAAAAAATGCTATGAAAAAGGCACAACAAAAGCAAGAAAAATAATGTGATAAATATTGCGGGTTTTTTTTACCACTCCGGGAACTTTTAATATTATCTTTCAAAAAAAAATAATTTAATTTATTGAAGAAGTAAATTATTTCTGGGGCAGTAATAACTTACAGTTGCGCCCAAAAATCGGCTTAGTATTTCATCTGCTTTATTAAGGTTATTTAGACCAAGTAATTTATCGATTGCTAATGCTTTAGAATCAATAATGAAAACAGGCCGTCGTCTGACCCATATAAAGAGGGTTGATTTCTAAGAGGGTGTCCAGTTGCTGCTGAATGAATGCATTATCATCATAATCTTTCAATAAATTTTGTAAAAGTTTTGATTTAAATGGTTTTTGGTTCGTATCAATTTGTCACTTTGATATGGTCCACAGTTTTCTAGACACATTAATTAATTAGAATATGCAATGTTATTTTTAAAAAAGAAAAAAATCTGCAGTGTTATTAAGCGAAGGACCTTTTTGTCTTTAGTTAAGGCAACATTAATAAATGTAGTGGTTGTTTTGGAGGGTTGGACAGAAGAAAAATATTTAATTTGAGATAAGTTAGACTTATTGAACACTGTTTATATTGACCGTGAATATTAAGCACTGCAAGGAGTTTACACTGTATAATTTAGAGTGAGAGTTTGCAGCCTGAGGAAAAAGTGGACAGACTGACAGACAGAGTGGCGGTGTCAAAACAATGATCTTTGAGTGAAGTTGGTAATAGGTAATTTTTGGGAATGAGGAAGTGGATAGGTTTTGCCAAATTAGGCGCCCTCACACCATTTCATTGGTCCTAAGCCTGCTGTTGGTGTGCTTTTAGGCATATGTTTGTCAGGCTTCCAGTCATGCATAGTTTCACCGCATTCATCCCTATGGATGAGTATAATGGGTTATCAGCAGTCTAAGATGTTGAATGGGGACAGGCTGTTAGTGAATGTTGCTGTGTCTTTCACGGACCGCTCTCAGGCATCTGGTTGGACATCTTACTGGACATTGTGGTTTTAGGAGACATCATTACATAATGGGGCTCATGCCAGACCTCTTTTGTAGAGTCTGGGATTGTGAGGAAATTAGGTTCAGGACCTTTGCTAGGAGCAGGATGTCTGTGAAAGAGCTTAGGCTACTTTCCACTGAGGTTATTGTCCGATTTGTTTGGACTGCTTTGAATCTTAGAAGGGCTAGATCGGGTTTGTAGTTGTTTTCCTTAGCGTAACATATGATCCAGTAGGGCTTTGGATAGCGCAGGGTTTGGTCTCTCCCCACAGACTAATAATAATAATAATAATAACAATAACACTTCAAAAGGAAATGTTTTGATTTATATCAATTTGTAACTTTTTCTGTTAAGGTAATATGTACGTTAATCCTTAGGACACAAGTAATTGCAGACTTCAAATAAATCTGCAGACCTTTTACGTAGATAACGTTTAGACTGTTAACCTAGGATAGCTGCAGGTACTTCAATATCCCTAAAGAAGGGAATAATCTAAACAGAGATTGCAGAATATTCCTATTGTAAAGTATTACAAGTCGCCCTGCAGAAAGGCGGTTGTATTTGCATTAACGCTTCTGAAAATTCTTATTCTAACTTCCTGTTCTTTTCATTCAAACAAATATATTACTTCTCTTGTAAAATTTACTTTGGCCGGTAAGACATAAAAATAAATAAAAAAGTCCAAATTCTTAATCATCTCTTATTTCAAATATAATACTTCCTAGGACAATTTCTTGTGGTTTATATAAAAATTATTATTTATATAAATTATACAGAACAAAGTATGATATAAATAAGTATTGCGCAAGCTTAGTCTAAAAACAAAAATAAAATAAAAAATGCTAAAAATAAAAAGGAAAATCAAAGGAAAAAACAGAGACTTGCACCAGGGGTAGTTGGTTCTCTTACGGGTTATATATTTAGCAACTCTACGAGAGGGATGGAAGCGACGTTGCGTCAAAGATATATTCCGGCGTCTGCACGTTATTACAAATGTTCTTTGTAAAACAAAAGGATGACGGCAACGCCCAGCCAGAGAGTAAAAAGAGAGAGGATGTGGGAGAGAGAGAGAAGAACAAGGATGGTAAGGGTGTAGCATAGCGCAAGAACGGAAGAGAAGCAGCTCTTCGCCGGAACTGCTGGCCATAAATTGTACTTCTCGAAAAAAGAAGTGAGCATGAGAAGGCCAAGAGTGAAAGAGTATAAAAAAAAAAATAATAAAAAGAAAACACAAGAAAACAAGTATAAAAAAACAAAAAACCGAGCTGCGAAGGAATGGGAATGATGGTTAAGAATATACAAAAAGGACTGAGTTGAAAGATATAACACGAAGGAATGGTGTCACCATTAGGTGAGTAGTAAAGAGTAGGATAAACTAGAATTAGCGCCAAACCTATGGGGAAAATGGAGTTGTTAAAAATAAAACGTTGGACGCTTTCTTTTATTTTAAGAAAATTAGAAACTATAAACAAACTGTGAAATTATATATATATATATATGACTCCTAGTTGCTCCACTGTTTTTGCTTATTTCTTTACAATATTGTACGTTATGTTTCAGAAAGAGATTGGTGTTTCTAAAGAAACTAATAGTATTGAGAATGGACTCCTGGTGAGAGAGTATAGAACGAAAGAGAAATAGCAAGATATATCCAAGTAACTGATAGAAAACATGATGATATATTACGGCCATTATACCTCCTCTAAAACGGCCACCCCCTTTCTATTCCAACTAGGTCCCGTTATTTATTAGATAGTGACGGAATCCAAGCGAGGTAAATCTTAAAGGGGCGCCTTCTACCCCCTCCGGTGGGGGAGGGACGCCTCCACTCATTGCAAAGTAGCACGACGAGAGATGGACGGTGGCGCAAGCAGGCGGAGAACGAGAGAGTGAGAGAGAGAAACCGCTTGCCTAATAAATATTAAGTTGGCCGACGTGCAGGACACAACTGAACCCCTCTTCTGACCACACCAGAGGTCCGCCACTGCCGTTGTCCCTATATCATGTTATATCTGCTCCAAGGACGACAACCCCTTAATTATTATATAGATAAACTCTCACTACCCTCTTATATATATATATAGTAGCTTACAATTTTGGTAAGCATAAACTCCTACATTCGTTTTACTAACTCAAACATTTTACAGTTTATATCATTTCCCCTTTAATCCTTGTTAAAAATCATTCTGTTATCTCAGGATTTCTCAAAACTTTCATTTCAAAAGTCACGGAAATTAAACATTTCATAAACCGGCTTTTATTAATTTCTTTTTAAATTATTTATTTCTATATATTGTATACACATAGACAGATAGATTCACATAAATGGGAAGGATATTTAAAGAAATTAGCAGATTATAAAAGTTTAATGAAAACATTTTTAAAAAATACGTAATATACCTAACAAATCTCATTTAATAAATAATTTATATTTTGAAGAACTTAAGACTATTTTCCTTCTGGATATATTTATATTCAACTATCCAATAGTTTGCTGAATACGCTAGATAAGTATATGTACCTGGCGATAGAAAGAACAAATTGTAATTAGCCATTTTCATTATTTGAAGACCAGTTTAAAAATTAACTTTGTATCAACGAAATCTGGAGACCTTGAAGGTATATTTCTGAAGAAAAGTCTTGAGGTACGTCTTTTATAGCAGCTTCATCTTAAAATACAATCAAGAAGAAAACTGACAACTTAAAAACTGAAAATGGTCCATACATAGAAATTGAGGAAAATTATAATTTATGTTTTTAAAAACAAGCGTAGATATGAATGAATGAATATCCTTCTTGCTAAGGGAAGGATCGACTCAGTGGTAGCGCGCTGTACTAGTAACGCAGAGGTCCCGAGTCGAGTCTGGCAATGCTGTCCTTAGATTTTCTCTTTCTAGGATCCACTATCCGGTGGATGGATTGTGCTTCTACAACTCACTATTTGGGGAAGAACAGTGTTGTCGGTAGCGAGAGAACACTGTCCACAGGCCGGCAGTGTACTGATAAGGCTCCGGGCGCCAATGACCTCAGTTGTTGACGCACCTTAAATGCATTGCATTTATGTAATACAAGTAGTTCCACAATAATTGCTCTCAATCAGTAAAGAACCGTTGACTTTTAGATTTCAGAGTTTCCGTTACAACCCAAAGTATAGAAATTGAGTACATCTAGGAGACTATTGTATCAGCAATGTGGGAAAAAGTGCATCTGTTAAAAGAACTTAATCAAGCAGAGGTCCACTCACTTTTCCAAAGTTATTTGTTTCATTGAAAAAAAAAAATACATCCTTTTCAAAGTCTACATGGAAAAGATCTTTTTAATAATCTACAATAAATTTATCCATATTTTTATTTTTTTTAATTTAGAATTATGGATTTATACCATTTCTAATTTGATACCGTTGAAATGAAAATGTCAAATATTTATTATTATAAACTTAAAATTTTCACTTATATGTTTCGCTTATATTTTAATAATATATACTCCAAATTAATACAATATCATTTACTGCGCTATTAGTTTGTAATAATAACCTATACAAAGTTACGTCCTGAACGAGGCAATCAATTAAACATTCAAATAATACCATATAATTCTAATGAGTAATGCTAGGCTAGTGCTTTAATTAGTAAATATATATTGCACATTTATGAAGTTATTATACATTGTAGATTGTTTATATGAAGAGTAAATAGCTTGCTGGTATTAACCTAAACTATTACATCGAGGCCTGAGGATAAATTGTATGTATTATACGCTTCATTTGTTTATAATTAGCCGTTTAAACAATAATTTTCAAGAAGCAATGAATTACTAGCTATATATCGACAGAGGACTAAGAAGATGGTAAAGATATATCAACAGATGGGGGGGAGGACATTAATTGCAAATTGGAGAAACATCGAATAAAAAAAAACATCGAAGTGTAGATGTAAAGAAAAAGTGGTCGATGAAGCACTTAGCACAGGTAGAAAAACCTGCTGGTTTACAAGATTTTTTTTTTTCTTTTGAAGCGGGGGGGGCCAATGCACCGTGACCCGTTTCGATCTATTGGGCTATGCCCCCCTGGGTGCCGCAGGCATACATCCGTTCTACAAAACCTCCATCAGGTTGAGATCCCTGAGGAATCCCAATACCCTGACGGGCTCTAGAGAGGGTATATCCCCCTCCTCCACCTGGTAGCTACTCAGGATCTTGAATCTTCTCTGAGTGGCAGCCTCGCAGTCTGTCAGGAGATGTAGTAGAGTTTCCTCCAGCTTCCCACAGAATCTGCATGAGCTGTCACTCTCCAAACCCAGCTTCACCAGATGTCCTCGAAGTCGGCAATGAGGAAACCCGTAAGAACGCGGAGCTTGTTCTTGCTCAATGCGATGCAGGCCTCCGATCTCCGTTGGTTAAATTTCCCAAGCAGATCTTAGCCTGCCGCAAACCGAGGAGGGAGTACCAGAGTTGAGATCTCCTCGTCTCCTCCTCCTCCTTCGTAACTTCCTCCAACAGAAACTGGTCGCTGACTCACAAAAAAGTTCCGGCTCTAGAAGCGGGGTCCTAGCGCCTAACTTGGCCAGGGCGTCGGCCATCTCATTCCCTTCAATGCCAACATGCCCCGGCTGGATTACAAGATAACGATTGTAAATAATTGTTATCAATTTGACAAGAAAGAAAAGGGGCCACTTTTACAAATTCGAGTTTCAGATTTGTCCTGAACAAGAGTTATAAAGAACTTTCCTATTGAGTTAAATATTGGATATTTTCTGCAAACGTATTTAATTGGTTCCTAATTTGTATGAATATACAAAAAATGTGAAACATGCAAATACTTAGAATATATTTTAACTCAACTCAAATACTTCCTCTCCGTTAACCTGTTCCCTTTCGTACAAACTTAAATCCGCTGTATCTGGGAATTGTTTTGATCTTGTTTTAGCATATCCCCGCTAGATATAGGGCTAATTATAACTTAACTTGTGTGTTACTTTTACACACTAGTGACAGAAAGTAGTTTGTAAATCACTAGTGAGAAAAAGTAGAACTTTAGCCACTGATTTTAGTTGAATAATTGCAAATGAATGAGACCACCGCCATCACCACTTCGTTACTGAACAAACTTATAGATTTACTCACAAATTAATTGGAACCAATCAGCTATTGCTGTGACAGCACTTCCTATATTGTTGGCCTAAACAAAAATTATGATTATGATTGAACTTCCGAAACTGACCACAAGTAAAAAGTGAAGAAACACACAATGAAGATCTATAAGTTTTCTGGAATTAGTAAAATATTTAGTAGACCGGTAAAATTTGTGAACAAAAACCTCTGGATTTTTTTTTGTTTTTTTTAAACAAAAAACTTTTCTGGGTATTAAAGAACTACTATACACATAAATTGTAACTTTTGTTATCATTTACTTACAATATTATTTAAATGTAAAGATTAGTCATTATTTTAATTATTATATATAAGTGAATAAACGTTTGAGAAAAATTCCAGAAAATTATAAAAAATAATCACAAAATCATTGGATACAGAAACAAAACAAAAATATCAGTCCTCTGATTACTATAATATTAAATATCTATAATTTTTGATTATTTGACATATAATGTTCATGAGAAGATTGCTCTTCTTCAATTAACTTTTCAATTGTTGGTTTTAAATCGAAGGGAACTAACATTTTCATTGCTTTCTCGAATAGAGATGGAGTGCAGCATTCCGTCCAAGGAAAAAAAAGAAATGCGCGACTTAACAAGTGACAAATGTGAACGCACTCCAATGTTACCAATCTTCAAAGACAAACTTATGGAATCTAGTTCCTGAAATTATGGCATTAACGTAATCGTACAAAATTTTAATATTATTTTTTGAATAAGAATTTTTTTTTTTTTTTTTGTTAACGCTGACAGGTAAAAATCTCCGAGGACCGGTGAAATTTTTCCGCGGACTGGCGGCATCTTGCGGCTGGACCAGCAATTGAGAATCATTGATCTAGGTAGCATTTGTGTAGCCTACTATACAACAATACACCTATGTATTATGGGATTAGAATATCTGGCCACTTTATCTACTTGTAAACTACATATTAAAAACTACATCACAAAAAAGTGAAATTACCTATTTAGAATTAAGTAAATAATATTGTCAATACACAAAATTTCTTACAAGAGTATGTAATAAATAGCTTCATTTTGGTACCATATATGCATACTTATTGACTCTGCTCCAATCTGTCTGTAATTTTTAACTTGAAGAACATTCATGGTATCATCAAGAAGTTGTTATCACAGCTAGTCCACAGGAATACTAATTAACATGTAAAAATATCGCTCAAAAACACGTAGTAGTTTTTTAAATATATTACACAAAAATATTCAAAATATTCAAGCGAGGTTTAGATTAACCATACAATGTTTGTGCTTGTAGAGAGATAAAATATAACTACTAAACAAGTACTTGAAATCTTTGAAGCTAACGCCACTAGCAAGCATTAATAATATTAGCAAGTATCATTCAAACAATTACTAGTACTGATTTATTTATGTTTCACTTTTATGTATTGAATGTTTTGCAGGTGTGAAGAAAGATGCTCTACATTTTGGCCAACTATATCATATGATTTCACAGTATAATACCTGTATTCAAAGTAATTGACCTGGATTCAGATTATAGAATCACGCAGAAAGTAGTTCAAATGCTTTAGCATTTCAGTAAAAAGAAGTTTTAGAATATGTATCTTTTAACATAATTTTCATCTAGTTTTCACTGTACAAAAAACATTGTACAATAATTTATGTATAATAATTATTTATTATTATTTTTTTTTTTTTTGCGCATCGACTGCCATGGTCATTAGCGCCTCCACTCGTTTATGCTTTCTCGTTCTATGGCCACTCAAGCTGGGATGGCACAGGTTAACCTGTGTGGCTTCCACACACAACACCTTGGTCAGCAAGGCAGGGTGGAGCCACAGGTATTCGAGGATCTACCCACACATCCCCTCTTATATCATCGATCTAGTCGACGAGGAGGAGTGTGGGTTAATTGTTTGTGCCATCCCTTATTTTATTAATAACTGGGATCGACTCTAATGTAACAAAAATTACTATTTATTCATTAAGCTATATATAATAAAGGTGTTTATTAAGAGTATTATTTACAAAATAAATTGCTATCTTTAATTAATAATTAATTATAATACAATAATATCGTGGAAGAGGCTATTTACTGTACAACATGGATGTGCAGTACTTTAAACTAATGTTCCTGCACATCTTAAAATGATCAAAATTAAGACTAACTTAAAGCTATGGGGTTGAAATACTTTTTTAATATTCTTTCAACCCCTGATAAAAGAAAACCTACTCTAAACATTCATGCCAGCACTCTCGCCAATAATACTTTCAGACTACTAAAAATACCATTCACGCTAATAAATACATTCTCGCCAATAAATACATTCATACTACTAAAAGAAAAACATTCATACTAATAAATACTTTCTCGCCAATAAATACATTCAGACTAATAAAACACATTCACGCTTATAAATACATTTTCTCAAATAAATACATTCATGCTAATATTCATTCATACTATGCATTCACACAAGGGGAAAGTACTCGATATTCCTTTCCCCTTTATAATAAATAAACTAACCTAATTGGGTGAAGTACTCAATAATTATTTATTATTATTATTTTTATTATTATTATTATTAATTCTCCTTCCCTTGATTTCTGTTTCTTTTTCTAGAGTTATTTCAAAAGGGAAAACATCGCCAAATTGCCAAATAAATCCGGCAATAAAATATATCTGCTTTAAAGTTTTAATTGCCATGTTACGCATAAGTACGAGGGTCATTTAATAAGTGAAGAGACAACAAAATTTGTAAATCAAAAATAGAAATCACAGTGACAAACCAAGTCGATGTAATTGCTCAATTCCAGTGAGTTCCTAAAGAAACATCCTTAAACGATCAATCTTCGTGATACGTCAAGCCAAATAAAGCATTAAGAAACTAATATAAACAGAACGCACTTGTAGAATAAAGAAAAATGAAAATTCCATACATAGGGCTTTTAAATTAAACTGTACAGATAAACGAAGTTGTCCAAGTCCGTAAATATTTTATTTATAAATTTATTTTTGCCCGTACATATATAAAAAATATAAAAGGCACATCTAATTCATTAATATAACCATATAAGTAATAGATAACAAAATGAAAAGAAAATACTATAATGAATGAGACGAGACTGTGATATAAATATATATAAAGAGTGCGAATAACACTATTGTATATGACCATTAAATTAACAGGACAATTAACAGTAAACTTATTAAAAACAGTATAATTTAGTAAACACCTTAACATGATCAGTTTAGTTTAAAAATCTTCAGTGCACCAGTTTTCATATAAGAATTATTTTATATTATAAAGGGAGTTATTTATAAAAAATGTCTTAATAGCTTGTACATTGGTAAATGTACATTTTGTTTGCTTCTTGCTTATGTTATTTTGTAATGTTTCTAATTCTATTTACTTTAAAGCTGATCTATAAATGTAAAGTGAAGACCGAGTCATAATATTTAGGTAAATGGAAATTTACCCTATCACATCTTTTTGAGCACCATCATTTAGATTGCTCTTTTTCCCCATTGCTCAATTATTATTAAAATTTTATAATTAGTATCACGATAATATATTTTTAAGAATAATAAAATTATGCAGAATGGTGATTTTTACATTTAATTTAATTAAAATAGTAATTATCTTCCTCTCTTTTATAGTAATTAAAATATCGTGTCTATTTCGAAAAAGAACGGTTAAAGCTATTATAAGTCATGGCTGTAAATACCCATTTCAAAAATGAATGGTAGATATACTTCAGTTCAATTCTCTTTTCTTTAGAAATGATTGCCTTTCGTTCAAAACTGGCACTAATTTAAGTTTTATGTGCACTGTTCAAACCACAAACACTATAGGACTAATCCCAATTACATATCTTAACGTTGTCCGTGTTCAGGACGGAAATGCCACGCCATTGTACCCACGGGAAACTAAATTTACATGTTAATTGTCTATAGTCTACAAACCCCTTTTACGTGGACTCCCTTTCAACTACCTCGGATTTTATTTCGCTTTGTCAAACAGTACTCGAACTAATTTGAAATTCAATTCTTTCTGACGACGTCCGCTCTGAAAATTGTGAGACGTTTGCTATGGTTGGCACCTGAATGTGTACTTCTGTATTTGTAGTGAAGCAAAGATACCAATTCCCTTCCCCCTTGATACCCCTCATCATTTTCTCCCACTCTCTCTTTGTCGCACTCTTACACTTCCTAACCTTCCATCCTCGTGGCTTCACTTTCTGTTAACCCTGATTTGAATTTATAAATACTACCAGCCAGCAGGAAGGTCCCTCGGCTTGTCTTGTCTCCACTCAGGCCAAGCCAGCTTTTCAACCCTCTGTGTTACTTGCCCATCCATTACTACCTTCTTCGTCTCCCTTTTTGGTAAGTGCTATTAGAAAACTCTTCAGTGTTGGGAATGTATAATTCTATATTGAGAAGGATGCAGATTACTTCAGTTGTTCTACCAGTATGATCATTCCATGAATAATATCGTCCCCATTATTTATCTTGTGACTGGAGCTCATCACAACTTCTAAACTACTAACCATATCCTGGCTTAGGAAACTTTTTCATTACGATTTTCTATGAGTGTTTAAAATCCTAAAGAAAAACCTGTCTTATTACAATAAATTGTAAAGTTAGATTATTTCAAAGTTGTTCCAAAAGCTTTATCAAGTTATTTTTTAATCAATAAAACGCTTTAGTTTTATTAATGCAAATTTAATTAAAATCTCCAAATTTTGGAAATGCAATTATTTGAATTCAGTAAGAGCTTTTTTACGTTCAAGTTTAATACTTGATTACTAAATCACGCTGAGTTGGGCGGCCTTCAACACCACTGTGTTCAACCGTGTGCATTCCATTTTAGGATAGATGCTTACTTAACGAACTTAAGAGTTCTTATGAGTAAGTTTATCTTGTTAGTTACCTGTCTTATCGACTCTCCCATACGTAATCACTACATCCCGTTTGTCAGCTCCACTTCAATAGACCACCTTCCCAATATTCTCTCCACAAACAATGAATCCCATATCAAAAACCTATTCTATTATATCATAAATTGCCTTAAAATAAGATCGTTCCGCATAAATGATTAAACACAATTTTTTAGTAATTTCAATGATAATTTTGCCTTTTTAGAGTGTCACTACCCGAGCCAATTACTATTTTAAAATTGAGTATTATACATAAATTAATTTATATATAGATATTGCGCCTCTAGTATAAAAAATAAATTATTGCAATCAGCAAAACCCAAAATGTAATCATAATTATAATTTTGTATTAGAATAATAGTTTTTTTTAATTATAGAATTTTAGTGATTAAAATAGTTACTAATAAAACTATATTAATTCATCTTAATAATCTTTATAATATTTTTCATTTCAAAATCATAATTTTTTCATGAATCATAACATAATTTTTGTTTCATGTTTTGTTTTAGTTTTTTTCTTTTGCTTTTATAATTGTTCTCACTTTATTTGCTATTTACTACATAAATTTCTGTAGTTTATGATTATCTAATTTAATTTTTCTAAGGAAGCTTATGTTCACTTTATCTGCCATCTATTTACTTATGTATTCTATGTTATTTGTAAGCAGGTATTCTCTCATTTTTTCAGTCTCTTTCATTTTGTTTTGTTTTAATATCTGTAAATATGTAAATAGTAATGATTGATAAAATGCAGCCTGACTCTGTTTGTATGGGGAATTCCCCGAAACAAAGTTTCGATTTTTCAGTTATATTGATCATACACTTCTTCGGACTCAGGGGACTTTAAAATGTATACTTTCGGTGAAAAGTAGACATCGAAAATTTGGCATGTCCGCCATACCGGTAACAGTAAAAGAAAGTAAAATGCCCTAATGTATCATTTATGCAACATGAATATCTGTTTTAAAGATTAATAAAAAACTAATAGATCTATCTATGAAAAAACATGCTTTTTTCAAAACTTTTGCTTTAAATTTAAAGTTAACAGTTGAAGATGATGTTTCGATCTCAGCAACAAGGATATCAATTAGTTTACAAAGAATAATGATCAAGTAAGTCTATCGATTCGCTTATAATTGAAGGAGATCTTCGATGAGCTGCATATCCTTGAAACCCCTGTACAAATCTATTTGATTGTCTAGACGTTACAAGTAGTTGGTCCAAAAAATGTTTGTGTTTGTTATTTTGTGTGTGTTTGTTAGAGAAATGCTAAAAACTTCAATGAGATCCAATCCCTAACTTACACGCATTGTTGCAATAATCCTCCTACAAATGAACAAACAAATTCCCCTGCTAATGGAACAAAAATGTCCGCTAACCAGGTCTTAAAACAAACAAAAGACAGCTGGAAACTGTTTAAATGACTTAAAAACGGTTACAATGGATTATAAGGCAATTGGAACTAAACTCTCCCTAGATAAGTGAAGTCTATATTAAAGCCAAATCCAAGCTTATAGGATTCAACCAAACGATAAATCTTTAAAGAATCCAATCTTAGCAAATCAAAATCCTTCATTCAAGAGTTGATACCTCTTTCTACGTCTTATAGACCTTAATATTCCTTTAGAGGCCAAAGTTAACCAAACCGGTTATAAAAAATTCTCAGCTAAAATTATCCCAAACTCTATTGGCATCCACCCTCTTGGAAGTGTTACTCACTCTATGGTCTCGTGATCTCCTCACACTCCAAAGAGAGAAATAAGTAGTTTGTGTTGTTTGGAGAGTTTATTCTGGATAAATAAACCTCTTTTGTACTCATGCGTTGGTATAGTGGCTAGCGCATTTGCCTTTCGTGCGGGAATTCAGAGTTCGATTCCCGTGAGGGCAAAGTCGGTGTTGACCTAGCATCGTGATAAAAAGTGGGAATCTACAGTTAGCAGCGCCCTAGGTAGCGAAAGCCGGAACTAGACGGCGTGGGAACTGCGGGGTAATTACCCACCCTATTCAAATCGCCGTCTGGCAAGCTTTGGTCCTTCATGGGCTGTTGCGCCATAGGGTTTTTTTTTTTTAACCCCTTTTGACATCTATTCGTGTATTAAAGCGCTACTGGATTGATTGTAGTATTAAATAAATAAATTTTTATATCAGGTAATGGACTTGGCTCATTATTGTAAAAGGCCTTACATTTCATTATTTTGGAGAGGCTAGTTCTTAATTAGCCTAATAACTAGATAATTTGTCTATAATTATATCTGATGATTTGATTATAAAATCATATCAAGTGAAAAAAAAATATTGGTAACAATTACTTGTACAAATAGGATACAATGTTAGGATAAAAATCTAGGAAACAAAACAAATTGATACAAATAAAGGAATGTATTAAGAAGGAGATGGCATGGAGACAATGATGTAAATGGAATTACATGATTTTGTAAGGAAGAAGACGAAGAAAAAATGATGTCCTTACAAGTGAAATATTTTGAATAGTGATATGTTGAGTAGATGGAGATCACTGGTGTACATCAGTGAGTGAATGAGTGAGGTTATAAGAGTAGATGATGATGATGATGTTGTTGTTGATGACGATGGTGAGAACCTTGCATCATACTACATATATATATTTGTATCGAGTTGCTCGAAGAAACACCATACATACATATATACACTAATACATAGAAATACAAATCTTTTCGTTCTGACACGTCACCCTTACGATCATCTCATCCAGAACCCCAACTTGCTTATCTTGCTACCACCACCCTCACCCATCTATCTAACATATCTTCTCACTTTCTCACTCGCTTACTCTTTCTCATTCTATCTGTATTTCACCTCAATATGATGGCACCTTCTACCCCTTAATCCCTATCAAACCTATTTCTTATACCCAAGCATACCTCTACTTTTTCTCCATACTGCTCCAAACTTTAGTACAAGAACTGGTCAAGGATTTGTGTGAACGTTATCCGACCTCAATCACGTTCTGTTTACTCCCATTTCACACACACACTCACTCTCACACACACACACACACACACACTCACACACTCACATAAATACATAAGGAGAATCTTCTTCCAGCCCACTTTATCTGTGATTTGTTCCCGACACGTGTTACGTCAACACTACTCACTTTTAGTACAATCTACTCAATTTTTTTCTTCATTATACCCACTTACTGAAAATGTAATAAAATAGGTTTTTGTTTTTGTTTTTATTCTTTACATCAATATTCTATAATATTGTTGTTAACATGTTGACATTCACCTGAAAAGTAATTGTAAATTATTAATAAAACTATCTGGTTCGGCAACAGCTGCGGTCAAATCTTAATAAATCCTTTTCCTTGATAAAGACCGGTATTTAGAAGTTTACGACAGGAATGACACTTTAAGGGTATTCCTTTTCGGAAGTGCTTTTAATATACATGGCATTATCCCAATACAATCAGTGTTCATCGTAGGTTTCCTGCTCTAAAGGACCTCTATCCGATTTAACAACCTTGAAGGGTTTGCCGAAGCTGTATTTAGCTTCGGCTAAATACTTAATGATATCGGAGGGAAGGCCCAATGTGCCTGCCTTCGATTCCTCGCATAGATTTGGATATGTTCCATTATTCCTAGTACAGATGGGAGCTTTCCCTTTATCTAAATTAATCTAACTGCCATTGCTCTGGTTACGCTTTGGGATAAATGTCTAGTGGAAAAAGATTTAAATAAACTTCCAAGATCCACAATTGGAATGGTCTTCATGGCACCGGTTGTGCTAAGGCACGCAAGTCTTTGAATAGCTTAGTATACTAATAATTAAATAAATGAAGTAATAAAAATAATAATTTTACATGAACATTTTGTTAGAACACATAAGTATGAGAATTGATTTTTGCATAAATCATTTTTGGCTCAATGACAGAGTAGTTATCAGTAAGTAGAGTAAGTGTGTGTATGCGAGCGGCTGTGCGGAAATATGAGGTGTGAGCGAATATTTTATATACGATATGTTCGTCCCCTTATGAGCAGTATTTTAGGCGAGTTGATGTCATTGGTGATTCTATACATGTTGTCAGTAGAGTAAGAGGGGGAAGAGTCATAATATATATATATATGTTTAGGTAGAAGTGTGGAATGGGGATAAGTTAGAATGTATAAGTCTAGTAACAAGAGTAAGGGGAGGTAGTAGAAACATTTGCATATCTTGGAGGCCAACTTGTAGATATTGTAGTTTGAGTAAAAGAGACTGGAATATAACAGTGGGTCTCTTACGTACATGTGTTGGTAGTATCTTCTACAATAGTACTTCATAAAGTGCCCAAGTGTAGAGTTTACTGCTAATCCCAAGAGCAGGTTATTCATGGGTAAAGGTGAACACCATTTCGTGCAAGTATTACCCGGACATATTCAACTCTTTACACAGACATTACAAACCTACACATCACTATACCAATGCACACAAATATATTATAACAGGAATTAGAAAATCGCGTACATTTCTTGTCGTCTAAGTTGTTGCAGGAAGATTGGTTTTGTTTAAGAGAATACTGATGTGGATAGGAGTGAAGATAAGATGAAATACTACGACTTTCAGTAACTCTCCCCACTTTAAGTAACTCTCTTTCGAACTTGTGATGAAGAGAATTTATAAGTGGCTACCAACTATCTTGTAAAAGGAGAGAGAAGTAAAACTGACTTACCTTGTCAAAACATCTTAAAGGATCAACCAACAATTGCTCTGAATGGTAAGCTTTCCTTTTGTAACTCGCTTAATGAACACCGCAACTTTCACCATCACAAAAGCGGAGATCTTCAAGACAGGAGAGGATTAGAAATGACTTATAGAGCAATTATCTTTGTTTACGAATTAGACAATATAAATATAAAGAAATAAATAAAACGAAATTTAAACAGAATCAAATTTTAACACAAAATAATCAGGTCACTGAGTATATAACAATAACTAAAAACATACACTACTTTCTTTTATTTGTAGGTAATGGAAGTAAATAAATTTTTTTTATTTATTCATTTATTTTGTGGTTTTGCATTAATCAGTTATTTTATTTTTGAGAGCTGGAAAAAACCAACATATTCACATTAGTATCTACATGTGGCTTCTAATTGCCTCCCATTGCCAAAATGTTGGTGGAAAGAAACAGTACTGTCTTTTCAAATTAACATAAACTTTTAATCATTCATAAGCTTCATGCACCCTCTTCCTCTTCTTCATTCTCCATCATTAAAGAGATAAAGGTATCTTGAACGATGCGGCTCTTGTTCTTAGTCTTTAGCACGTCATATTCATTATGCCATATCCATTACATAAATATAAAAGAGGTGGAGGGGTGCTTGTTGGTTAGTATCCATGCATGTAATATTAAGGAATTACATTATAGTCCAGAAGTCGAAGCCAGTAATATTGGAACAACCCCAATAAAATTTGAAATCTAACGTCAGAAATTCTTCAGAACAACGCAAAATCAATTTAAAAAAAAAAAAATGTCAACGACGTATGATCTGAGCCAATATGGCTTTTGGCCTCTTAGTCCTACACGCACAAAAAAATAGTCCTAAAAATCCTCCCTCAGCAATCTAACGGTCTGACTGCCATATCTTAAGGTATATATAATCTCCAATTCCCCCAAACATTCCCTTGAGAGTGTTGCCCTCCCTAGGATAAGTGAAACAGGGACAAGGACCTAGGTAGTGGTATACCGCTTTCCTTACTCCCAATGTCACAATTCTGACGCAGAAGCCGTGAGATACGGCCTATTTTGTGTAAATGATTTTGTGTAAATGACTGCTACCCAAGTATGTCAAAAAACCCCTCCAGTTTCTCATTTCTGAATTGTTTGACGTGGTCTGGCCCAAAATGGCTTATAACGGTTACTATTGTGGCTATTGAGTCTTCTAATTAGTGGCTATTCACGCACTAATTTAAAATGCCTACACGGCTTATTCAAAGCATTCAGTGCAGCTTGACTACCAAAATATCCTTTCCTCTTTAACTTCTTCCCGCCACAATTTCCACCAAGCAGTAGCATTCAATGATACCAATGATCTCAGCCTGGAAAGCAATGATCATAACCCTAATGCTACAGAGGTTCCTTTGTCTGAAGCCACCTGACGGCTATCCGCCATTAACCCTTCGTAGGGTTCTCCCCCCACACAGCTAATACTGAACTTATTATTCTCTCGAACCCCAAATTCTTGCTCGTCCCATCAATTTTGGAAAAAAGAAATTGGTTATCTTGCTTTATCCTTCCTTCACACTTAGTATAAGCGTCTTTAAAGGAATACTTTTATAAGTGCTGTAGCAATCAAAGATCATAAAATTCGTTATAATCGTCGTCCATAAAATCCCCCTAAACTCAAAAACCTATTCTATAAATGGCACATCCGGTTAACCGTTTTTTTTTTTAATTTGGAATTTTAGCAATGCATCTAATGTAATTTAATATTACACAGGCGGTAGAACCATAAATTTTACCGAAGTTTCCGATGCAGAACATCCTAATGTTGACGTTTCTGTTAACGATGAACCAGCTAACTTTGCTCTTTTCAAAAACTAATTTTACCTGGAAAATGTTCCTAGAAAAAATGCAATAATATGACTCACTTTGGATTGATGGATATGGGACGATATCTTGTTGTCAGACATGCACGTAGGAGTCCTAAACGGAATATAAACTTTGAAGCTCCTGCGACTATTCATATTTGAAATGTTTTGAACACGCTTGCGCTCACACACAGACTATTCGGTAATAAGTGAAAGTAAACAAATTCTGCCTCTTTAATTTATTTTCTCTTTAATTTCGGTAAAAAGCTGTACATTTTATTAAAATTAGTAAAGGAAAAGTAATTCTGTAATAAAAATTTTGTATACATAAAATCAAGTTATTTCTAACATATTATTTAGTTTTATAAAATTAATGAAGGAGCGATAAAAGGAAAACTCTGAATTTTCATTTCAATGTTGAAGAAGAATGCATAACAGAATCAGACGAACAACATCCAATGTAAGTCCGCCATTTTATATTAGGCAGTTTATACTAATGGAAGAAAATAAAATTTATGTAGAATTAGAATAAAATTAACATAATTTTCACAAAATTTTCCCAAAGAAATTCTTAATATTCAGTTAAAAAACGTTTGTTAGACCTAGTGGTTTATTCATTACATTATCCTTAATTTTACGTATGTGGGGCAGTCCGCAAGTATTGAAAGAGTACAAAGGGAATCTACGCATGAGCTAATGCAATCATAATCTAGTTTCTCGCAACAACATAAAAAAGTAATCAAACTAACTATTAGTGCAATTAAACAAATAAATTATAATAAGAATAACCGTTATTCGATATATTAGAGTTCGATAAACTAGAAACTACGTAAATTGGAGTAAGAGAAAGTATTGTGAGTGTTTCACATCAGATTTTTTTCTTCCTTTTTCTGTAATATTGGATTATCAAATTCGTACTATGGGATACATTATCCCAAAATCAATCAAAAAATAAATATCGAGATTTCCCTCGTTTTCACAGAGGCGTCTTGTGATATCTGTTTACAATTTTGTAAACTGCAATAAGAAAAAGCTTTGTGAGTGTTTCACACCACAACTCTAATATATAACGCTCCTTCTTATCATAATTTATTTGTTTATTTGCACTAATATTTAGATTGATTCCTTTTTTTATGTTGTTCCGAGAAATTAGATTTAGATTGAATTAGCTCATGCGTAGGTTTCCATCTTTATGGTACTCTTTCAATCTTGTGGTCTGCGCCACATACATGAAATTAAAGGCCATATAAAGAACAGCTAAAAGGTCGATGAAAAGTTTTTCGACTGAATGTTATGAATTCCTTTGGGGAAATTGTGTTTAATATCAATTTTATTTTGTTCCATTAGTGTAAACGGCCAAATATAAAATGGCGGACTTACATTGGATGTTGCTTATTCACACTGGATGTTGCTTATTCCTAATTCTCTTTTGCCTTCTTCTTCAACAATGGAATGAAAATTCAGAGTTTTCTTTTTTAGCTCAAATTAATTTTATAAAACAGTAATATATAAAAGTATTTGTTGACCGTTGATGAATTAGATTATGAAGACTGGTGATGTAGTGGAAGAAAAATGTAAAAATAATAGTTTAGAGTTTAGAATATTTTATAGTATCCAAAATTGTATTTTGTTTAATATTTTATAATTATCTTAGTGCTGTGAATTTAACTTCAAAAAGAGTGTATTTTAGTGTCAGGTACTGTAAATTTGGGTCATGGCAAATAGGAAAACAAAGGCACAAAAACCCGTTAAAGTAATTCTTTTGTAAAAGAAAATTCCTCCGCCAGAGAGAGAATTTAAAACAATAAAGAGAGTCTGCCTTCAGCTTTCAAATAATATAGTTCAAAAAGAATAGTCTCACTTCTGCTTTCAAACAACGAAGTCTGTATTCTGCTTCCAAAGCCAGAACAGAACACTTCAGGAATCGCTCAGTGCCAATGATAGATACTTGCCTTTATTTAGATATACATCCGATTTGTAATTGTGATACTGTAATGTATTTGAACTTGCTTAAAGAATAATATATGTATTTATAAAACAGTGTGATTTCTTGATTATTACTAATACTTCATTCTCTTTTAAACTTACATACTTACAAGCCCTAATACGAAACCGCTCGTGCTACACAACCACCTACTACAAATACAAATCACACCAACACATTACAGTGAGTATCTGTCAAGAAAGAAACATTCAACTATGCCAACGTTCAGACAGAGTTTCCTGTCTTTATCAAGGCTTTAATATATAATATATAGTTGTGAAGATGTGGAGAAAGTATTCTTAAAACATACACATTTGTTACATCGCAGAAACATAAAAAAAGAAAATTAAAAGTTACTAGTTACTTGACTCAAATCATCTACAAAAATGACCTACAGAAATGATTTGAACTTTTAGTTCTACACTGTAATTGACTAATTATTTATTGCTAATTATTTCCTTGAAAAAAAAAAACAATTTGACTCAAATCATCTACATTTCTGTAGATGATTCGGGTCAGGTAACTAGTGACTTTTAACTATCTTTTTTATGTTTCTGCGATATAACAAATGTGTATGTTTTAAAAATGCTTTCTCCACATCTTCACGACTAACTATATATTAAAGCCTTGATAAAGACAGGAAAGTCTGTCGAAACGTTGGCATTATTGAATGTTTCTTTCTTGACCGATCCTCACCAAATTTCTTCATAGGTAAATACCAAATGACGATATGTTAGAAATGACGACTTTTATTATACAAAATTTTTATTAAAAAATTGGATTATTTGTAAAATAACTATGGAGGAGAAATCAAAACAAAAATTCTAAACTTGTTTATTCAAGGAAATAATTAGCCAATTACAGTGTAGAACTGAAGTTAAGGTAGAACTCAAATGGGGGCGTGGCCAACAAGCTAATCAAAATTTCTGATTGGGCTAACAGACACCCACATTTCTCACGTTCTTTTCTACATTGTGATTTGTTACTTAGTTATAGCTAATTATTTCCTCGAAAAAAAAACACTTTAGAATTTTTTTACTAATTTTCCGTCCGTTTTATAAATTATCAAATTGTGCAATAAAAAGTTTTATAAAAAAAAAATGCAAAAAGCCAAGTTATTTCTAACATATTATTTACTGTTTTATAAAATTAATGTGAGCTATAAAAGGAAAACTCTGAATTATCAGTTCATTGCTGAAGAAGAATGCAAAAAGATAAGCGACTCGTGATATCTGTTTCTACGCTATCTTCTTTGGAAATAGATTTTATTTTTAATACTTCTTTTCTTTCTATTTGATGTTTCAAAAAATTTAAATCCAAAATAACCATATTTTTAGTAATTTTCTGAATTTTTTGTTCATTATTTTTGCTGTTTCCTTTAACTTTTATATACTATTAAGCCCACTCCCTGATGCACCATTTTTGGCTGAAACATTTTTTGTCAGAAAATTTATTTTTAGAGTGTTTTGGAGGGCTGCAACCTGAAACTTTCCTCTTCAATGCAATGTAGGGTTCCATCTCTTGTAATGTTAAGTACATAGAAGCTGGAATATCAAATTTGAAGAAAATCTCTTGACTGAATGGGCGACCTTATTCAGTTTTTTTGGAATTTCCTCAAAATCGCCTGCAACAGTAAAATTATTGATTCTAATCATTTCTGAGAAATCTTTATTTCAAATGTTATTTTGGTCATTGTTCAATGTTGTAGCTATCTTCTGGACTTCACTGTAATCATTTCAAATACTATCTGCCAAGCTGACCAAAATGTATCAACATCATGTCTATATTTATGTTGTGCAATTTAGTAAATATTTCCAAGTTGGAAATAAAATTAACAATTACTGCATCCATTGCAGGAAGTGTGACAGATTCACATCACATTTTTTTTCATTGGTTCCTCATAATAAAGACCTAAAGCAAGTTTTTTTATTAAGGGGTTAGTTAAAACTTTCCCTACATTTGTATACAATAAATTATGTTTTCAAAGAGATCATTGTTATAAAATCAAGTCCTTCATTTAACTATATCCAGTAAGTGTTGGTCAGGATTTCAATCTATGTTAAAGAATAGATTGAATGCAATCGCCTTGGAACCAAGTCATTTCTGTTACAAATGTTGGTCTATAATTCCTGTAAGTTATGCATTCCTTATGTCTATCTCTGTGTGAGTAGAATAATGCGAGATAGGGAATAATGCCCCTTACTATTCCACCACTAATAAGAGTGTGAGAGAGGTTAGGTTTTACAGTTCCTCTCCGGCAGTCCTAAGATAGTTTTTTGTTTTTGATATAAACCTTATGTAAGTCACCTCTTTCTTTTAGATATTGGGAGATATTTCCTTTTGTTAAGTTGTTTATTAAACGCTTCATATTGTCATTCATATTCTTTAAAAAAAGAACTTCTTCAACCCTAGACATTGGGTCCTTTCTTATAAAACAGGTTAAACAACCTTTTAAAGGAATGCTATACAGTGTACTAATTATTATCATGTAAAAAGAACAAAAGAAATGTTTCTTGAACATTGACGGTTGAAGAGATTTGTTTTAATTTTATTGATTACAATTTTTCTAAAATAATTGGATTAGAAGGTAAACCATTTTTTTATTTTTTCGTATTAATTTCTCTTACTATTGGTAAGAGAAAGTATTGCGATCGTGTCAAATGTTCAAAAATTAGTTTTTCATTGGAAATATATGTTTTTTAAGTTCTCTGAGCAAGTAGCGGAAGGTAATAATGCTCTACAGTGTAGTTACATTATTTGTGTCGATGCTTAAGGTTTGATTGTGTTGTTACAAATTCATTCATTCCAAGTTACGCGATATCGTATTTTACCTTACAGGTTTTTGTAAAATAAATAGTATCAAGCATTGAACTGTAATGCAATAACATTGCCCATCAGTCAATTTTTGTACATAGAGAATATATATATTTAGCGCAGTGCGGTGTTGAAAATTTCTTAATGGAATTATCATCAATGAGCCTCAAGAAAGCATTATTGGAAGAAAAAAAATTGTGGTAATTCCTTTTTCCTATTTTTTTTACTGTAAACTTGAATAATAAATGTAAACATTGTTTCACTAATGTTTATTTATGTTTTATACTTTCTATGTAACGTTACATTAATGAAAATTTATCTTTTAAGACGTACGATTGTTTTGGAATCCTTTTAATGGAGCCATAAACCATAAATCTGTAACATTTAGACGAAGTAGGCGTATTAGAAATTATTTAATGTTTTATAAAGACCTTTTCGAATGCAAATATTCTCTGTTTAAATAAGTTATTAAATTGTATGCACGGATAGTTGGGGTCCGAAAGAGAAATACACTTCCTACAGACAATAGGGAAGAGGACTTCCAAGCATATATATATATATATATATATACACGGCCACACCTCCATTTTATGTAACACTTTCTGGAAAGGTAATCTCAAAGAGTACTTGGTCTTTGCATTCTGTTCATACTTATAATCCAGGTCCTGCTACTTGACACTGGTCACACAAAGACTTTCTGACCGGGTAATACTAAAGCCTCTAGCCAACCGACCGCCAGGACTTAACAGTTAATGGTTGTCTCCAACTTGCATAAAGTTCCATACAAACCCCCATCTTCAAAACCGTCGAGGTAACCGTTTCTACAAAACCATACGCTTACTTAAGTAAAGTCTTTGCGCCTGGATTAGTTTCTATTATTTAGTGAAAACGTTACTAACACAACAACCATCAGGTGGAAGTATTACTTTTCTCATAGTGGTGACCTCGGTAGCTTACTCAAGAGGGTTTATATACAGACTTTTGTCGAATACTAGCTCACTTTTGTTCTAAACTTTAGACTGGTAATACGTGACCTCTGGCACAATGTTCCCATTCTCTTTGTCTTCACTTAAGTTTTGACTTCCAACACTTCCTTTTAGAGTATCTCCAGAATATTACTGCACAGATTGTGCTGTGTTACTACTTCATCTACTTAAGTTTTATAATATTTAAGTTATATCATCATCAGCTAGGCTAAGATAGTTTTCTGTTACACACTTTATTTATTAAATATTTGTTGGTTATTACCAACTCTGCTATAGACAAAATATTTAGTAGGATGGGCCACTATATAATGGTATAATGGTAAGCATGGTAACAGTTTCTCTGGTCAAATGTTATAGAAAAAATAAACAACTGTGGAGGAGAAATAGAAAAATATTTATTTATCTTTATTTCCAAGAAATATATTCAATTTAATATAGTTTTTCCATAACTTTGTAATAATAATGGGAGAGTTGTTAAATCAAAAGTAGTAGGAGAAGTTATACTTGTAATCACAAGTGACAAAAAGTAAAAGTAGCCATTACTTTTTCTCACTAGTGAAGAAAAATAATATTATTCAACTCTAGCTAGCGCGAGATCTCTAGCGGCAATACGGAAAAAGAAGAACGTATTTCAAAACAAATACCAAACAACTGTGAACGGATTTCAGGTTATATTAAACAGAACTGGTTATAAAGGGAGAGGCAGTATTTGACTTGAATTAAATACATCCTCAGTATTTACAACTTTTTATAGGTTTTTATTTTTGTATTCATAAAAGTTTAAAATCAATTTAATGGGTTGTAGAAAAAATCAATATTCAACAAGTGAGTAAAGTAATTTTTACACTCGTTCATTTGCCTCGAAGTCAATACAAGAACTCGAATGTAAAAAATGCATGATTTTACTCACTTGTGTGATAAGTAATTATTTCATGAAAATCTGAAAAAATTTTCTGAAAACTGGAGATTTTATTTAATCTTTTTGGAAATAAAAACCCTTTATACAAATTTTATACGATAGTGGTTAATTTGCATCCGACTATTGTATTGTTGAATTTTATTTATCAATAGAATTCGATAAAAATGAAAGACTGATCCACAAGGTAACAGATATTAGTCCATCCTGCAGAATTGTCTTAATAAAAGAATTTACATATTTTCTACTAATATATATAAAAAATAAGAGAAAGTAATAAATACAATGGATTTAATAAAAATAAAAAAAAGTCTTCATATTAACCGAAGTTTTGAAGTCCAACCTCATTCGTTATTCGAATCTTTCTATAAAATTAAATTAATTACAATTAATAAATAATAAAACTATAAATGCTATCAAAGGAAGATATTATTAGATGAACGCTATTGTGATTATGAAGTTAGCATAGTAAAGAGAAATGAGATGAGATTTAGGTCCACTGAAGAGAAGTGAAATAAGGGAATGTTTGAAAATTGGCCAGAAGAGGGATAAGTGTCAGTACAAAGGATTCAACCGTTCACAGACAAGATAATTATCCAAAACGTTGTTCTCTCTATCTATCTCTCTCTCTCTCTCTCTCACTCAATCTCTCACCAGTGTTACCACTGCCTTAAACCAATCTCTTTCATTCTCTCTCTGTCTGTTGTACACCAGAACCTTATAGAGTGAGTAGGTCGGCCTCGCGTTTGAATAACTCAACTACAAGACAGCTGTCCAACTCAACTCTACAAAGGACTGGTTAGTTGAAGTATAGAGGTTAACTTTAACAGTAAACCTCCGCTTATCAAGAAAGAATTAAACTGAAAGGGATTCCCTCTTCAAGAGTGCGGTGCGGCCTTAACACAGACACAGAATATTAAATCCTTATATACTATAACTCTCTCCCTCTCTCCCTGCCAGTTTAGATAAAGTTTTGATGTTAAATTATCTATTTGATTGTTGAAGCAAATATTTTTGTTGTAAATTAAATGTTAATAAACCAAATTAAAATATCAACATTTAAAACTTGTGAAGAAATATATAATTTGTTTTCCTCACTCTATCATTTAGCTAAGTATTATCTAAGTATTACCTCTATCATTTAGCTAAGTATTATGTCAAACATAAATAAAGTGCCTTGAACGAAAACGATCTGAGACTGTAGTATTTCCGAGCATGGAAACTTAATAATTTTAATCTGATTTCTTGTATAGAAAACCAACAAGAAATTAGTTAATATTTAGCTTATATCTAGGAGAAAGAATTGTGTTAATGCAATATTTTGGATGATAGGTGGCACATATCTTGAAACTCTTTTGATTTGGAAAAAGAAGTTCTGAGTTGTTCAATGGTTAAACTATCTGAGATTGTGTCCGACATGACATATTACTCATGGTAGGTGTAACCACTATCATGTCCAATTTTCGATATCCAGTTTTCACAGGAAATACATATTTGGACTCCTCTGAGCACAACAAAAATATTTTTGGCGTGTGGGCTGTTTGTAAAACTATAATAATAATTATTATTATAAAGCAGACCTGCTTTCTGCCTGTCCAATATTGGCACAGTCAGTCTATCTTAAGAGGCACAATAGTATGGCGAAAATACTGCACCAGGAGTTGGCATCGAAATTAGGCATGCGTCATTGGCGCATGCACTGCCAGCTCCAAACAGTGATTTACGAAGAACATTGAGAGGCTTTCAGGAAGGAAAAAATCTAAGCGACAGCATCCGGATTCGAACCGGGACCTCCGCGCCTGATAATTTACACTTTATATTAGACTGTTATAATTTTTTGGTGAGTGACAAACAATTGTAAATGAGCTAACAGTTTAGGTTACATATTAAACTTCTTTCTGTACACCTAGGTCTAGTCAAGAATTCATGAAGACCGAAACAAAACTGAAGAATGAGAAAATGAAATCATTTGAGTCTTGGTTAAACTTAATTAGGAAAGAACCTGGAGTAATTCCAGCCATCTTGAAGAATTAGGAGGTAACAAATGTTGGACGGAATGTTAGCTAACAATCTATCAGAGCTATAAACAGATCAATTAAAAATCTGTCTTAACTATGTTGCTCCAATCTCATTCAAATCGGTTTTCGCCTTTTCATTTTTTCGGAAGTTTGCATCATTTAAAAGTGAGTATCTATAAAAAAATGTTTGGCACTTCCCACAATTTTACAAGATGGATGGAGAGAAGTTTTTTTCATAATGGCTGCAGAAATGTTTTTACACAGAAGAGAGTTATTTTCGTCTTATTTAAAAAAAAAATGAAATCTATATTTTTATATGTTACCATATATTATTCACGCACTCACATGTCTTGTATTACAAGCCAATTATAAAAGTTATTGGTATGAAATAGAAATTGCTTTACCCAATAATTGGATCCTTTGTTATCAAAAATTTAGTAGTTTATATGAATATAGTTAGACAGTGTTTATACATTAACATATGTGCTATTTGGGAGCGTATGATTGTGGCAGTTTGTTCGAAAGTTTGCTGCTGATTACAGTAGAGTGCGCTGGTTGTTGTTGAAGCTAATAAATCTCAAGAGACTTAAAGACGCGTGTTAGTTTAATGACAGTGGGTCGCCAGTGTATGGGACATCGTACACTAGTTACCAAAACGGGTGACACACAATGTATATATACACAAACCCAGTGCAGCCCATCATACTCCAGTATTGCGGTTGTAGAGGGGGTGGTGCAAGGGAAGGACAACACACTAGAAACAGTAACTCACGTTAAAACCTCTCTACTTCCTGTACGGGTTGGTCGTCCTCCACTTCTCGTATCCCTTTTATAAAGCACACACTCTCCTGCTTGCCTTTAGAGTGTTAGTGTAACCTAACGAATGGGTAAACTATTTCTTGAATGTCACCGAGCTAAGTGAGTAGTAGGAGCGGGTGTGGAGGTATAAAGGCAATGGAGAGGACCAGCCATATCAATAAATAACCTTGTTTCACTAGTATATAAGGGAGTAGGGATGAAATGTAGGAGAAACAGTAGTAGGAGAAGGCTCCCTAATTGGAGTTTGTTGACTGTAGTTAGCGATGATACAGGACTACTAGGCTTGCGATGTGTTTAAATCTCTCCCGAGTCGCAACAACTTCGCAGCCAGAGTGATGCATAGAGGCTGCCTACCCGCCATTACGTTAAATATATGATAACCCGGCTACCGCAGCGACATCTATTACAACAATACTAATTTATATTAATTACACCGCGGTCTGGTGTACACTGCTACCCTTTCCATTCCTACAAAACCCGTTAGGCCTGTATGAACCTACTCTACACTTTAAACTAAATTTCAGCTTGCTCCTAATCGCCTACTGTATTTATCGAGCTGGAAATAATAAATTGTTACTTTATCTTTCTTATTTATTTATTTTTTTCTTTATATAGATGTGTGTATATGTGTGTTTCGTTCTCAAAACATCCAAATAAATATTACTGAATTATTGCCTGTTAAAAGCTTACCACCTAAAACTATAAAAAAATGTTTATATTTCATTGGCCATACAATATGCAAATTTAAATGTTCATAAGCTTATGAAGAATATCCCGTTTATTTCTTTGTTAACATCATTGATCATTTAGTAAAAGTAAAACTAGGGATTATCTTGTAAATAACTATTAAAAAATTCAATATAAATAACTGAATTAAATTTCGAAACTAACTCACCACATTTTAAAACACGGAAGTGAACATAAACAGAAAACCCAAATAAAGTTCTAAGAATCAGAAACAAGTAAAATGCTTTAGTTTGCTCTAAAGATGTTCTGCCTTAAAATTTCAAGAAAAAACGGAATATTTACTAACGATTGGTTCATTGGATTGGTTCAGCATTGCTAAAAACAACAACTGACTATTTTTTCCACATCACCCTGGTTCCTTCCACAACAAGTATCAAGTCAATTGACGTTCAATTCAAGTCAATTACTTAATAAACAGTTACTATTTATTTACCAGGTACTGTAGCAATGAGTGTGCCTTCAAAATTGGGCTAAAAACCAGGATGAAACAAAGAAAAGAAGTAGTTAATAGAAGAAGAGAAGTAAATTGATAATAGAAATCTAACTTTCAGAAAAGATTAATAGTCCTACAGATAATGTTAACACTGCGGACGAAACGGCGTCCTTTCCATTTCTATTAAGATGGACCCCAAAATATTTGAAGCATTTCAGTTTTATTCACTTTGCTGGGACATCAGCAAATTCATTGAAGTAGCCAAGGAAATAGAACCAATAGAATATTTCTAGTTGAACACGATATCAGGCAAGTACTCTATCTGTGATTCTCTTTAATTTGTCATTTTATAAAATAATTATTAAATGTGAATCTGGAGAAAAAGTCTAGCTAATCGCTACAGATTTCAGATAGTGTCACAGAAGGCACTGAAAATTGTTACTTGACCCTTCAGAATCCCCAAAATAATACTTTTTTTACACAGATATTTGAAAAAAAAAATGTCTACTGATTGCGATCAAATTTTAATGCTTGAAATTTTAAAAAATGTAATAATTTAAAAAATGAAATGAAATGAAATTTTTTAATGAGATATTTTCATATATGTATAGAAATAATGATTGCACTTATACGTATACTATATATCTGATAAAGGAAATATCATTCGATAGATAGTAAACTTGTGGGATTGAAACACTGGGGGCGATTGCATACAGCACTAAGGTATGGTGTGTGAGATGCCAAACTAGGCAATTGCCACCTACTAATGTTGCATTGGTGAATGGGACTTGGGGTTTGCAGGTATGTATGTGTTGCATATATATATATATAAGTATATGGAGAAAGACAGACAGAGAGAGAGAGAGAGAGAGAGTGAGAGAGCATGGCGGGAAGAGGGTGAAGGTATAGGAGAAAGAGCAAGCCCACACGAGAAGAGCATACCTCTCTCAACTGATTTGTGCCTCACCGCTGCCTTCAGTTCACCGCACACTAAACCCTAACAGTTTATGCCCTTTAATTTCACCCTGCGCTGTCTGCCCCTACATGCTGTGCAGACGGTCTGCTACATACACTACCCACCCTATAAGCTCCCACACCAAATCTACTATCTATTTATCGCCTTACCTGATAACAACCCACTTCTAACACTATATTCTATACAACTTACAATATCAACTCAACTACTACACAAAAAATAAACATAGCAACTCACATCAACATCACAAAAAATTTATAAAAAAAAAAAACATAAAGTAGTGCTAGATAATAGATATGCCTTTGTAAACTTCATGATTTTTAAAAAGAATTTTTTTTTTTTTTTTTTATTGAACAAGTATCAGTTTTTACAAAATGTTTGCCTTAACATAATGTTTTCTAATTTATATTGATACAATATCAGCCAAGTTTTCACACAGTAAACAAGTATGTTAAACTTTTGTTTGGATATGATGATGTTATCGTTTCGCTTCTTTTTTTAAAAACCTTTAGATATATTTCCTATAGTACTTCTTATATCGAGGTTTTTATAAGTGAAAAGCATGTCTTTTTCAAAACGGAATTGCCTTTACCTTCGATATCACCGATCAGACTCAGTAGTTGTACAAGGGAATACCTCCTAGGGAGTTGGAAAAGTCTTGTAATTCGTTCTTTCTTTCAACATACTCGGTGACATTCAAACAGAGACTCTAGGGAGATAGCAGTTAACACTAAGTGAATTCATAATATCTAACGTTCATTTAAAAGAATTATTTCTTCCAAACAAAATAAAAAGGGAATTTTTTTTTTTTTTTAATGTAACA
>JAAEAF010000944.1:0-12791 GCA_011037195.1 Triatoma infestans
TTGAACTTGGTTTTATATTAGAAAAAAAAAGGGAGGGAGGTAAGAAGAGCTTGTAAGCGTGAAAAGCTTTTAAAGAGAGGGAGCGGGGGAGAGCGAGAATCATTTCCTAAATATTTTTCATATTGATGTTTAGGCTTCGTTTTTCCTTTCATTCAATTAAAAAAAAAAAATCATATTTTTATTAATTATGATAGACATTGAGGGCAATTAATTATTATTAATATTTTTTTTACATTTTTTTTTAATTTAGAAAAAAAGTTGTTCAGCTTGATTGAAAAAGCGACAGACTTTGCAACAGTTTTGTCTTATGCTAGTCCTCAAATTTACTGTTGACAAACATTCTTTGTAAATTATCTCCACAACAGCGCCAACCTCTCCATGTTGAGTCACCACTCTACCGCTCACCAGCGCCACTTATCCCATGTACTGTGTATCTGACCGCATCCAGCCTGTCTTCAACAACCAAGTAAAAACTAGTAACATTAATCTTCACACAGTTTTTTTTTCTTTCTTTCCTTTTTGTTTTTCTGAAGAGGGTATGTCAAATCTTCAGACATGAGTTTTCACCGGAAATACACATTATCAGGTCTCGTGTGTTTAAAAAAATATTACACAAATATCACAGAAACAATCGAATAAATGATAAAGTTCAAACAGCTTTAGTAACAAACACCGCATCTTCAACACGAAGGTTTCGGGCAAAACCCATCAACCGGAAGTGCGATATTATTGATGATTTTTTCAGGTCCCCTGCGTTCGACAAAAAAATATTTTTAGCGAAAATGCGTGTGTTTAGGTGCCTATATGCGAACGAAATATGCCCACAATGAACAGTTGCAGCAAGTACAAACTTTTTATTTTGTTTAGTAACCAATACCGTATCTGACGTGAAAGTCTTGCAACTCCAGCAACCGGAAGTGTGGTTTTACTGAATGGTTTTTCAGTTTCTCGCGATTTACTCGAAAACGGCTCCAAAAATGTTCTTTAAACTTCATTTACTACCAACACAACATGCAGGACAACCTTTACTATCAACACAACATGCAGGACAACCTTTACTATCAACACAACATGCAGGACAACCTTTACTATCAACACAACATGCAGGACAACCTTTACTATCAACACAACATGCAGGAAAACCTGCCACTTTTATTTGAAACATTTTCCTAGGAAGATTGATTTTTTTTTTGGCGGGGTACTGGCCCAACAGTAACGTTAAGCTTTCCTCTAAAGTGACACATCAATACAATATATGGTTCTACCATCTATGTAATGTTAACATTCATAAGAAGCATTGCTAGACTTCCAAATATGAAGAAAATCGGTTAAACAAATATGCGAGGTTTTCAAGTTTTTCTGGAATTTTCTCCAAAAAAACAAGACTATAACGGTTTTCCTTTAAATTCGGAATACCAAGTGTACAAATATAGACAGACGTATCACTTTTATTTGTAACATTTTTCTGAATGAAAATTGCAAGTTAATTTTCAAATGGTGTTTGTTCAGTATTACTGGCGCTCTCTTCAAGACTTCTAATTTCTGTCTGGCTAGTTACTTGTGCCCCACCATCACTTCTATATTTATATTAGTCAACAGTTCACCAACGCTCCCCAGCACTCGGCTCGGCTCGGCTATTCTCACCCTCTATACTTTACCCCTCCCTACTAAGTACTATGGCTAAAATCATGAGTGTAAGCCCTGTAGTGAGTTCTTCATTTTATCCACCAAAATCGCCATCAATTCCTAACGCCCAGTGAAAATGATGTACATGTGTAGAGATGGAATCGTTAAAAAAAAAAATCAACGTCCAATTGGCAATCTGAAACACTATAAGACATAGGTCAATAAGATACATAATCTCATATTTCGAAATAGTAAAGATCTGGTCAAGTGAAGCAGCGATGGCGAGTGGACTGAACTAGAGATCACTGGCGCATATTCCCAGCTATCAGTCATTTATTTTGGAGCCAAAAAAAATTAATCGATGGGTAACTAATTTTGATATTTTATACGGCCTAACTGTACTCCAACATTATGTGTATCATTTCAGTCTTACATATTGCTGGAGATTACATAATTGCTGTACAGTGTATATGGCACAGATACTGGAAGGGAAACACATCTGTCTCAGTGGATTTCGCTTTGTGACATTCCCCCATTCCTAGGCCTCTTTTCTCCCACCCTTTTTCACACCTCCCCAAGCCTCTCTTATCACACCCTTTCTTTTCCTCTCTTTCTCCCTCATGCTTCTTCCCCTCCGCCCTTCTTCCTTGTAACTCTCTCCATCAACGCCTCCTCTCATATGTCTGTCCAGCTCCCACCTTTCCACTCTCATTTGTCTCACCATCTCCTTTTCTTCCCCACCATCCCCTCTCAACTCCTGTTCTGTCCCTCCTCCCATTCCCTGTTCTCTCTCTCTCTACGTACTTACACTACTCAACTGTTCTCTACAGATAAATTTTAAAAAAATTCTACCATTATTAGCAAAAATGTAAGAACATTAGACCGTACAGCCTGAGGTCATACGTATATATATATAAGATATAGTTGAATGGGATCCCTTACTAGCGTCCCTTGTCAAAAGAAAACAAAAACAATTGTCAAATCTATTTATGGCCATAAATTCCCATGGTAGATTTAAAATTGTAAGCGAACCCAGATTCTGCAAAATGATACAGGTTTAGCAAGGAGAGTACTACGTAGAACTGTCCTGTCTCATGCCAGTGCCACACAAATCAACAAACCGCTATCACTGGCTAATAACGCATATTATGTTAGCGGGAAACTTCTCTCTCTCTTACTAAAAAAAAAAGAAAAAAAGAAGCTAGCTAAATAAATCGTAACTTATAAAAGATCCTCTCTGTTGGAAGTTTTTTTACTTTTTTTAATTTTTCCCGGCGGAAAATTAATTACACCGCCAGCTGTATTTAATTTAGAGAATAAAAAAAAAAGTTTAATAAATATTTCGTCATCTGCAATTCTTTTACGCGAAGTAAACAATAGTGCGGCCTATTTAATATCCCCTGGTCCCTTTCATCAACCTGTCGGTCCCTGCACTCTTCCGCAGTAATATAAATTAAATGAAATTAAAAAAATACGGACAGATACTTTAATATTAAAAAAAATAAAGAGATCAATTGCTAAATGTTCATTAATGTTGCAATATTTATTAAACGTTTAATGTGGCCTAAAGATAATTGTAAATTTGTTGCGAAATAGATTCGTTTTTTTTTTCTTTTTTTGTAGAGTAGTTTTACCTGAATGTGATTATATTAGATTGCAGTAAGAGAAAGTCGTGTGAGTGTTTCACACTAGATTTGTTCGAATGGAGAGGACAGCAATACTGTATTTCCGGTGAAAACAGTCTCTCTTTCGCGGCAGTAGGAAAAATTAAAAAAAAAACATTTACTGTATTCACACTTAGGGGTTTTCTTTTCGATTTTCTTTAATCTTGGAATTCTAACAATTCACTTAAATATATTATATCGTTACAATCGTATATTGTATTAAACGACACTTTAGAAGGCATTTCCAGAGCCACTATTTTCCTAATTTTGAGGACCTGAAATTTTCGGTTTTTCCCACAAAATTAGGTCAAATACAAGTGACAGAATTGTATTTGCGATTGTTCACACAAAGTTTAAAAAAAGAAGAAGATTTTCGAGAAAGTCGTAGAAAAAAAAGGAAAAATGCTTTGAGTAAAGTGGTAATTGCGGTTTAAGGATTTTTATCTTGACGGATTTCCTGCTAGACTTCCAAAACGAATTATCAAGTTTGAGCTTCCAGACTTTATGGGGCGCTTGAAACATGTAGTTTTAGTGAAAACGCAATTTTGTTAAAATCTGATACGAACGCGCTAAACTTCCTTTAAACAAGATCAAGTGTAAAAAAGAAAAAAAGAAGATAATTATAAATCTTAGATAATTAATTGCAGCTGTATTCATTACACTTATTGCAGCTCATCTGGCCTTTCATTATCTGTAAAGGAAAAGCTCTCATGAAACATTTTAAAACTTTCTTTAAAAGTTTTCTTCTTCATAGTTTTATTTTCTTCTCTTGTCTGTCTTTGTTTTAAGGAAGGAAAAGTCGGGAAATTTATGGTGGAAATTTTCAACTCTACTCCAAGATTTTTTCTTCTTCTTTTAGTGAAAAAAAGTTTGTAATAAGTCGAGTTTGGGCGCTTTGTATGGACCTGTTCGCTTGCTTTGGGCAAGCACACCTACAGTCAGAGAGGCAGACGGACAGACAAAGATAAATTGGTAATGAAGGCGGGTCCATTGGGGCCTCTCTCTGAACAGGTCTCCTACCTTGCCGGCACATCTCTGGACACAATATAGTATAGTCATGGTTGGATATAGTGAGGTACGTTACCACCGAGCTAACTTTGAACGGCATTCGATAACAGATTTCTTCAAGTACCATTGCTGGTAATGGCATGGAGCTTAAACATTGCCTGCAGAGGTAGTTGGTGTGTTTACTTTTAGTTGCAAAACATAAATCTGGGCGACCTGCAATTATCATAATTCTAGATCACAAATTTTCCTTGAAATTAATTGGCGTTAATTCCCTAGTAATTATTGCCATGTATGAAATTTTAAAAATTGAGTTGTTACCGGAAATATCAGTATTGAGATTCCCTGAGTATTAAAATAAAATCTGGTCTGAAATATTCATGCGACCTTTTACTCCTCTTAATACATTTATGTATAAAAAGATGTATTTCTTTATTTCAAATTAGCTCATGTGTCCTAACATAAAATACGCGTGGAAAAGGGAAAAGTGCCAATCTATCAAGAGAGGCATGCAGAGAATGATTACATTGTACAGAGCGCCAATAATTTTGCACATACACAACCAGTAGAACGCACGTAAAACACTGATCCAACTACATATAACATTTCAAAACTAAACTAACTACATATAACAATTTCAAATTGGGGGATGAAGTTGTTCACATCCGAGATTGTTCTCACGTACCCCTGGATATCCAACTAAACGAACAACATCAGTCACCAGCGCAACCTTTATATAATGGGCTGCGCGATGTAGAATGGCTAAATAGCACAAGTCATGGCTTAGGGGGAAATAAACATGTGATCTGAAATCCTCTAAAACTACAATTCAAAATTGTAAAATGGGAGTTCAAATAATACACTATGAATCAATAATCTAAAAATTGACCTAGTTTATGTCAAAGAAATTGAGAGATAAAGAGGTCACTAGAAGATTTTCATAAATGAAAGACTACCCCACCCATATCAGGTGCAGCACACTCTCAAGCTAGCAGACTGTACTGTCAGCCACACAGATAGACTGACAGCTACCTTCTCATCCGATGATGGATGCTGAAAGATCAGCTTTAGTGTTGTTGGTGGTGGAAGTGTACAGTGATCGAGGATGGTCGCCTGGGATATATTCTTGGGAGACGGGGAGAAAACACTCCTCCACCTCTGCAAGGCAAACAAAAAAAAGGTCGCTGAAGATCAAGTTGTAGATTAGATGCGGCTGACCGCTGGTGGGGGGGGCACCCATAACACGGATTAATGAAAATTTCATCAAAGTTTCCCAACTAACTTCATTTGTATAGATTTTCTCCTCCAGGATAAGAAGGAAAGGCGGGAACTGGTTGAAGATATTATGTTCATCTCGCCGCTGCTTAAAAATAAAAAATCTGGTGTGAAACAATCACATGACTTTCTTTTATTACAATTCACAATTCTACTCGAAACATCTTCGTTAAATTAATTACAACTTTTATTACAATTCACAATTCTACTCGAAACATCTTCGTTAAATTAATTACATCTTTTATTACAATTCACAATTCTACTCGAAACATCTTCGTTAAATTAATTACAACTTTTATTACAATTCACAATTCTACTCGAAACATCTTCGTTAAATTAATTACAACTTTTATTACAATTCACAATTCTACTCGAAACATCTTCGTTAAATTAATTACATCTTTTATTACAATTCACAATTCTACTCGAAACATCTTCGTTAAATTAATTACAACTTTTATTACAATTCACAATTCTACTCGAAACATCTTCGTTAAATTAATTACAACTTTTATTACAATTCACAATTCTACTCGAAACATCTTCGTTAAATTAATTACATCTTTTATTTAACGTATAGTTGGACTTGCATTATTATGGAAATAAAGTTTACTTATGTAATAACGTCCTCTGTCTTAATCTTTTAACAAAACTTGTAATGGCAGTTCAAATTTAAACCTAACACACACACAAGGTTCGATTTTTAGTAATTGAACTGTCACTAGTAATATATATATTTGGAAGCCCCTTGAACATTGAAAAGTGGCTATTAGCAAGTAGTCCCCCTCCAAACCACTAAAAATCAATTTTCCCAAAATCTGTACAGTTACTATAGTATATAAAAAAACCATAACTTATTCTTTAAATTCGCTGTTTAGGTTAAACGATTTTCCTCAACTTAAAATTCTAGCAAAGCACTTAATGATAGCTTCTTCGTAAGTGGTGGGGGTAATGTGCCATAAATTGTCAGAGAGGAGCACTTTAGAGAAAAACTTAACTCCCACCCCCTCCAGAACGCTCTTGAAAATAAATTTTGCTGGATATACGTACGTTTCAAATAAACGTAGTTGGTCTTTATATGTCAGCTATACGCACATACACACCTACACTACTTGCTAATAGCCACTTTTCAATGTTCAAGGGGCTTCAAAATATAATTGCTAGGACAGTTCAATTACGAAAAATCTGACCTGAATGGAATACTTTGTCTTGCTGCACTAAGAGATGTTGGTACTTTCCCTGATCAAACACATTCACAGTTCAATTTCTAAAAACCATTTTTACTTTCTCTTATTATTGGGGATGACCCCCCTGTTCGGTAACTCGATATGGTATACAGACGGATCCAAAACTCCGACTGGGGTCGAAGCCGGGGTCTATGGGGACAGGCTAAAGTTAAGATTAAGGCCAGCCTAGGGAAGTACGCCACGGACTTTCAGGCTGAAGTCGTGGCGTTACAACTCTGCGCTAGGGAGATTTACAGCAGGCCTATTGGTAGAAAGTGGACGCCATAATACTCCGCGTAGTCCAGCAGCCTAAGGCACTTTCTTCACCCCAAATAGGTCTCAAACGTTGGATGCCGATTTTGTCCATAACCGAGGTGGTACTTGGAACAAACGACACTCGCCTTGTGCCGGGACATGCGGATTTCTGGCAATAAAAGGGCGATGCCCAGCGAGGGGGGTTCGCAGGAATATCGTTTATAGGCCCCACATTCTGCGCTTGTCCAGGAGCCTTAGTCAACTTCATCAGGTCATGGATAGAAAACGCTTCGGCTGTTGTGTGGGACGAGTACACCAACAAGATAGGCAAAGCTGTTTATGTAAGAGACATTTGCCTAAATTACCAGAGACTACTGAGCCAACCCGAAGGATATAGGCTTAATTGTGGTCTACTACAGGGCGTTTCTATGGCTGAACCGACCATTCACCCATCTACAACTTGGCGATTCGTGCCTATGCCGGATTCTGCCAGTAGAGGCGAAACCCCGGCAGTCATTCTTTCTGTGAGTGAGGCCGCCGGCCTGGCGAGGACATGTTTCTTCAATTGGGAACAGGCATCCCGAAGCTATGAGCTTCATGACGGAGCCGCTCTCAGCTTTGCTAGGACTGATTAGGAGGGCAAAGCTGGAGGTTGTGCTATAATTTAAGGGGATCCACAATAGACCTCGTCTTGTAGGTCGCAGTGGAATGAGGCTCGTCCCCCCCCCGTTCCTAATCTAATCTAATCTACTAGTGGGGACCCTGAGTACATTCACATAACCTTCCCTTACTCCTGTTAGTATAATTATATATAAAATGACAAATTTTCTTTAAATATCAAATTTTCCATATTTGTCCGGACATATGTAAATATAGAGGTGGTGGGGGGATAAGTACCAACCTGTACTAATCTTGGCAGGTAGAGAAGTGATTACAATGTGGCCCAGTAGAGCGCACCAAAAACATAGAACCAACTGCATATAACATTTAAAATTTAACACTAAAAATTCCGCACACCTACCCAAAATCAATTTTTGTTGTGAAAAATGCTTTGAATATAAGTGTTACATTTATATATGTGTGCAGTTTAAAGGAAATCGTTATTGGGTTTCGAGAAAATTCCAAAAAACACAAAATCCTATTCTGTAAAGTCGTATTTCCTTCCGGTTAACCGATTTTCTTAAAATTTGAAATTCTAGCAATGTTTCTCATGCATATTAATACTACATAAGTGGTAGAACCATACATTGTATTGAATCTGGGAGAATATTAACGTTTCGGTTCCCCCAGAACACTCCAAAAAAATTAATTTTCTCGGGCAAATGCTTCAAATAAAAATGATAGGGATTCAAAAGTTTAAAGAAACTCATTGGAGCTGTTTTAGAGAAAATCGCGAAAAACTGGAAAAAAAATATTCAATGAAGTTGCACTTGCGGTTGATGGATTTAGTCCGAAACCTTCGAGTCTAGTGCGGTGATTGTACCCAAACGGAATACCAAGTTTGAGCTTCCTGCATGTTTTCGTTTTCGAGATATTTTGTTAGAACACACATGTATACAGACCGAATTCAATTTTCCAATATCTGTCACGAATGCAATGCTTCCTGTGACATAAATAAGAGTGAATGAAAATTAGTTGTTATAAAACATTTACGACTGGGGATACTCTTGGTATGAGGTGTTGAGGTGTACACCAGGAGTAAAATCAGGTAAATCAGGTTTTAAATTATTAAAACCAAATAACCAAGATGTACTATAGTAGTAAGAATGGAATGTTACGCAGAACATAAGATAGATAGCGCCCGAGTAGTGCGGTATAGTTGAGAACAAACCTATGGTGGTTGGGGTGTCGGCTAGTATTTTATAAATGGAACTATAAATAGTGAAGTATCAATTCATAGCAAAATACTAGTTTTATTGTGTTGGTACAACTGGTCTGATTTATTGCGATCCATTTTTTATGAATTACTTTTTATGAATTTTGTTTGTTTTAGTAAGTGGTTCTTTTGTAAAAATTGGACAGATTAAATATCAGACGAATGTAAAAACATTAAATTCTTGTTGTTTGTTGCTATAAAATTATGTATAAATCTTTTGTTTTCATAGTTTTTTTTTAATCGCCCCCTCTCCTCTCTATGACCTCCTTGTATGTTTGTTTCTTTTTCAAATATGTTATGATGCAATTTAACTGAATTAGAATTATTGCTGGTACACACTTTATTCAGCATATAACTCTCCGTAATAAGCGTTAGTTATCCGTTCTCTATTTCCGGTTGTTCGGTTGGATGTATTTTCGTTAATATTCGTACAGAAAAAAAAAACGAAATAAATGCCCAATGTTAGAATGGCGCCACGTCCTAAAACAAAATATCCCGAAAAAATTGTTCATAACAATCAAAGAGACGTCTCAAAGTGCATATGTTGATGTAAATGAGGACACACGAACTGTAATACTAATACTCACAATGTACAAGTAGGAAAAATAATTAGTATTTTGGTTAAAAGCAAATGCCAGTCTTGGGAGCCGAAAATCAAACTTTTTGATTCTATTGTTTCGGCTTCATTGCTTTATGGATCAGAAATCTGTGCTACAAAATATCTTAATTCAATAGAAAGAGCTCAGTTAGATACTTTAAGCAGCTATTTTGTTGGCCATGAAACACCCCGGATTATATTGTGGTTTGGAAACTGGGCGGGCTCCAGTGAGTGTTGTAGTGTTTAAAAAATTGTTGTTCTATTGGGTCAGACTAGTTAATATGGATGAGAAAAGAATTCTAAAATTGTGTTTTAATAGGATGAAGGTTCTTGACAGCAATGTGAATAGAAGTATAGAATGGAATTGCTTTTCACAGTTGCGAGTTTGGCTCAGTGTTATTGGTGAGAATGATATTGTCTATTGTAACGATGCTGGACATATTACAAAGAAATTACCAGATTTATTAGAGAAATGGTGAAATCAGTTGATATCTCTCGATGTCCAAAGAGCTATTGATTCAGGTTACATGGTTATTTATAGAAATATTAGTCAGTTAGGTGTCATGGAGCAATATTTATGTTATGATAGTTACAAAGATAAAATAAGGCTGGTTAGTCAATTAAGAATTTCGTCTGATAAGGTAATCAAACTCTGGAATAAACATTGTGGATCACATTTAATTAATAGTAATGAACTCTGCACCCTTTGTAGGTTGAATGAGCCCGAAAACATGGAACACAGTGTACTCCAATGTCCAGTGAACAACGCGGTTAGAAAGTACCATTTACAGCCTTTTCTGTCACAAAGTAGTGATTTGTCAACCTTGCTGGTGATAAAATCTGAACACCAATTGGGGAAATTAAGGTTGAGATTTTAAATATCTGGTCTTTTATAATCAACGAGTAGTATGCGTAATATATTTATATTTATAATGAGTGAAATGGATTGTAATTGAAGTGATTTATTTACTTATGTGTTATTCATATTTTCAGTAACTTTTATACTGAATAATAGTAATAATAATAATAATAATAATAATAATAATTATCACTTGTAATCTCACTGTAATATGTAATATAGAATTTTATCTAATACTCACAATTTGCTGAGTTAGGAGAGAAGAATGTATAGAGAGGGTAGAGTGATTGAGCGCTGAATGTAGTGTGGTGTGTGACGTGTTGTGGTGAGTCGCTCTAAGAGAGGAGTGACCTTTCAGGCTTGAAGTTGATATAGTGATTGATGTTTACCCTTTAAACTTTGTATTATTTAATTCACTCGTACTTGTCAAAGTTGATTTGGTGACCAACCGTTTGAAGACCCCCCAGTTGGTCGGTTTTATTTCATTTCTCTTACCGCTAGAGACAGCTTCTAGTTGAGAGTGATTGGCTGCCCAAGTTGAAGCCTATTCGCTAATACATTGTAGTAGGTGTAATGCGTAGTTGACATACGTTTAGAAGCTCACTGGCAGCACCTTGATGCGGTTGTTAATTGAGTTATTATGTCGAAAGTGCCATTTCGGCGCCAAATGTTTGCACACCGGCTGTAATTTGTTAATGTTCAATTAATAAATCATAAATAATAATTGCGGTAAGTCGTGTGATTGTTTATGAGACCTCAGTATATGGCTGTGAAAATTCAGCTCTGGAACTGTTTACGATCACGTGTACTCGCTCGTCCAGCAGTAAGAGAAAAGTAGAAGAAAAAGAAAGATAACAAATATAGACTGAACGTTGTATGGGTGGGCGGTAGATGTAGCGGCTGTCCCCTATACACTCTGCTACAGTCCTAACCATTACATTCAATGTCAACATATAAAATTTCAATGGCAATATCCCTCCCCCAGGGATCTTTAACGTTTTTGGTCCAATCCTTTCTTGGTTGACCTAGTTTTCCCCACATTGGGAACTTATTTAGTTTTCTTGGTCTCTAGTCGTAAGGAAATGTCACAACCGAACAAATATAAACAATCTGGTGTGGAATATTCACACGACTTTCTGTCACTGCTGCTGTTCACACAATTTAATTGGCACATTTTATAAAAATTGCATTTAAACGCATTTAGTGGCCATAGAACTAAAGGGTGTTAAGGGTATGTTTACCTGAGTGAGGCTGTCTGGCAGCGTACTCTATCTCAACCAACAAAGCTTGTAGCTGTTTAAATTTAATACTAACTGATAGGTCCCCATCAATTTTTTCCTGGAAAATGATACATTTTATACCTGAGTAGTCAGTATTCCAAGTTTAAAAAAATCGGTAAAGCCGCTTGCAAGAAAATTTCAAAAACTCAAGAACCAATTCTTTAAAATCTCACGTTCGGTTAACCCACAAATATTATATAGATAGTTGAACCTTACATTATACTGAAGTGAGAGGTAAGCTAATCGTTGCTGCTTCCCCAGAAGTCAAAAAATAAATGAATAATCATCAGAGACATTTTCCGTGGAAGCCTGCTTCATTTTGTGGTCATTGACCGGTTTCGGGCGTTCGCCCATCTTCAGGATGCGCTTTTCAGACAGTGTGCCAACACAGACTCGTACAGAGACTTAGTTTCACACTACTGACTCAGCTCTGCGGAACCAACCACCACAACAAATAAATGAATAAGTTTTCCCAGCAAAATGTTTAAAGTAAAAGTGATACGCATTTTAAGAAAATAGTTGCAGTCATTTCAAAAAAATCGTGAAAACTGAAAAAACATTCATACACCAGCGCTCTTCCGTTTGATAGATTCTGTTCAAAACCTACGTGTCAGATGCGGAGGTAGTAACTAGACGGAATACCAAGTTTGAGCTTCCCGTGACTTTCCGTTTTTGAGATATTTTGTTCGCAGACAACACATACATACAAAACCATTCGCTGAAAACATTTTTTTCGTACTCAGAGGTCCTCAAAACATGTATTTCCGGTGAAAACTCAATTTCAAAAATTTGATACAAACGCAGTAACTTCCTTTTTCTAAGAGAGGGTAAAATGTATCAAATTAAAAGAAAAAAAATTTACATTTGTGCCATTTGCATTCCAAGTTTAAAGTGAAATCTTTGGAGCCGTTTTTGGAAAAATTCCAAGAAACCTTGTCGCGATGTAAATTCGCACTTGAAATTATTTTTAAAAGGTTTTCGAAAGAATTATTTCTAGATCTTGCCGTGAATTGCTAGATAATCGGCGGAACTATAACGACAACGATACAGATTACCACTAAAAATTAATCGATAATCTCCCTAATTATCCTTTCTAATACAATATTAAATAATGTCGATGACAATGA
>JAAEAF010000945.1:0-190572 GCA_011037195.1 Triatoma infestans
TTTCTTAAGTTTTTGGTAGTTGTTCTTTTTTCCTTTGGATTAGAGTTTAACAACATGAATCCATAAAAAAAAAAGTACGAAAATACTTCAGATTATAATATTTTGAAATTTTATGCAATACTTTTGTCCAGCAGTTTATTATATTATTGACACGTCTCTAATAAAAAAAAGAAGTAATATCAATAATCTGAAAACCATCAAGGAGAAATTCATCAATCGAAAGTTTCAAATTTCTAGATTTCTTCCTCATTAATTAAAAAAAAAAAAAAATTGTTATTTCATTTTCATATTATTCATGTTATTTCATATTGTTATTTTTCATTGAGGCGCCCTCCTTCGCCAGTCTGTCGGCTTCTTCATTAACTTGAATGCCTTTGTGCCCCGGCTATTGTGGTTTGCCAGAGATTCTAACTGTTCACGGCATTCTTTAACAATCCCTCAACCTGATGCAATTCGCCTCTAAAGCCTTTAGTGCGGCCTGATTATCAGAGAAATTTTGCAATCCTTCTGCATCCCTAAAATATTGAGCACAACTTAAAATTGCGAAGATTTAATAGATGTTGACGCGCTTTAAATAAAATAAAAAAATACAGAATAAACTAAAATTAATCAAAAAGTTACCTTGATTCGATGGCACGACATACTGAAATAATAATAATAATCGGGAAATAATAATTGAAATTTAAATGATACAAAACATTTAGTTATTGGCTACCCCCCACCCCTCCACCCCACCTACTTCTATATTACATAAATCATCAACATCATCTATTATTTCTTTGTTTATTTCCATTCGACCAAATCATATATTTTTTCCCATCTCTCTCTTTTTTTTACATCAATATATAAAAAATGGTAAATAAAATAAATAATAAATAAACAATAAATGATGTGATAGAAATAGACTGTTTGTAGATATTATTAATATGTTTATCGTAAAGTATGAAATAATGTCATTCATTTAATATAAATGCCCTTTGTATAAGGGAACCTGTGGTATAAGTTATTCGGCTGAATGATATCTTTTATAATTAAATGGTTTTCTATATTTTGCCTATTGCCTATATAATAGGTTTGAGAAGGAGAGAAATTGGGTTAGATGGATGAATAAACTAGAAGTAAACCTGAACACTGTATAATAAAAAAGTAGCACAAACTGCCTGGAATTTACACTAAAATATATAAAAGAGAAGCGGTAAACAGAAAGGTTGTTGACGCGTTGTGAATGCTGTAAGAACTCTGCTGCAAGACTCGGTAGACTCCTCCGTAGCTGTATTTAAACAGTTTCTCCCACTCTAGTCTAGCCTAAGCTAGAGAGTGATACTGTCTAATTTTATGTCTCTCTCTCTCTCTCTCTCTCTCCGTCTCTGCTATGGATCCCTCTCTTCGGATGCCACTACATCTAAATTATTATCAAAATCCATCACCTCGAACTTTACTGAATGTTTTTTCAGTTTTTTTTTTTTTGTAATTTTCACGAAAACGGCTCTGATTTTCTTTAAACTTCATATATCTACTATCTGCACACATGAATACCTACCACTTTTATTTGAAACATTTCCCATGGCAAAATTGATTGAGTAGTTTCAATGCTTTTCTCTAAAATATCATTTCAGCATAATATATCGCGTTTGACCATCTCTTAGAAGGATTTCACGAAAACGGTTATAACGATTTTCTTTAAAATTGAAAAGCATTGCATTCATAGTAAATGTATTACTTTTATTGAATTTTTTTTTTTTTTTATGGATTTTTTTTTTAAGTGGTTCTGAAGAACCTGAGACATTAAAAATTCAAATGTGTATTTGTATTTGTATTTGTATTTATTTATTGCTTTTAAAGGATAAATCTTTATAACAAGGAGTTTGTCTCTTGCTTATACAAACAATAATATAATGAAACTATATAAAATATAATAATGCTATCTATAACTAAAACAGTAATTAAAGTTATAATTAGTCATATAATACAATATATACGTCAATATATAAGTCATATACATTTTTAAGTATATAAGCACAAATATATCTATATTTATCATATATATTGTATAAGTTTAAATATAAGAGGTAGTATATAGTGTACAAATTAATGAACAGCTCAATAGCAGATTGTCAGTATTACCTAAAAAATAGAATATAAAGAAGTAGGTAAATGTAAGGAGTATGAAGGAATAAAGAGCACTTATATCCGTCTTTTCTTTATCGTGGGGCTATTTTATTATTATTATTATTACTTCCCTGTTAACCTAGTAAGATCTGTCGAAGATAAATATGCTTTTGAATATTTTGAAGACCGCCGAATTTGCCACTATACCTTTGGATAGAAAGTATTTACTGGCTCTGAGAAACTTTCCTAAATTAGAAAATGGCACGCCTAAATAATTGAAAGTGTTGGAAATTTGTATGGGAGAATTATTATAATTGAGATTAATTGTTTTTGGTAATCTAACGCCTCTATTAAAAAAGAAGAACTACTTTTTTTTATTTTTTTTTTTGGCGCATCAACTTCTAAGGTTATTAGCGCCCCTCAGTTTGTTTCGTTCTCCATCTGGTCCGCACGAGCTTGGATGACACATATTCAACCATTGTGGCGTCCAGATCAATGCCTTGTCTAGCAAGGCATGAGGAGCCCAAGGTTATTGAATATAGTACCACACATCCCCTCTTATTTCATCAAGCATGTCGACGAGGGGGAGTGTGGATCTCTTGTTGTGTCATCCCTTTTTTATTAAATCTTATTTAAATATAAATATTATATATATAATTAATTAATATGACAATTCTCGATCTATTTGTATCATTTAAATGTGGAATTCTTGCATGCAGATAAATAACAAATTTTATGTAACATAAGCAAGAAACTATCCTGAAAAATCTATGTAACCTATCCTAAAGAGGCTATTTGCTTACTGTAAACTGTTCTATTTTAGGTGTGCAGTACTTTTAACAAATATTCCTGCACACTCTTAAGTGAACTAATCCTAATGTTAATCTAAACCTAATAGGGTTGAAATACTTTTATAAAATTTCTTTCAACCCCTAAATAAAAACCTAAACTAAACATTCACCCTAACATGCTCGCCAATAAATACAGTCACATATAAAAGCATTCTCGCCAATAAATACATTCTCACTAATAAATACATTCTCGCTAATAATTACAATCGCACTAATAAATACATTCACGCCAATAATACATTCTCGCTAATAATTACAATCGCACTAATAAATACATTCACACTAATTTACACATTCATACGAGGGGAAAGTACTCGATATTCCTTTCCCCTAACATAAAAAAGAACTAACCTAGGGTGAAGTACTCGATATTCCTTCACCCAGTTTAATTAACCTAAACTAACCTAGCTACTAACTTAAGATATTTCTATACAAATTAATATCCTTTAAAAAATCAAATAGCCTCTTTATATAAGGAGAACCCTCTTGTAGAATAGCGCGCTTGTCATGTGGCAGGCCTGCCCTTTCTCTGCCTCTCTCTAATTAATTGTTTTTGGTAATCTAACGCCTCTATTAAAAAAGAAGACCTACTGTTTCTTTTTTTGGTGTTGACAAGAAGAGAATTTTGTAAAGAATCTGTACCAAGAAATTCAGTTTAAATTGCACATCACTATAGTAAGACTATAGTCTACCGTTGGCATACAGTAAGAAAAAATTCAAATGTGTTTGTTCATTTTGGCTCTCTGCAATGTAAATCATTCCCTACCTGCCACTGCCGTATATATAAATATTTATGTTAGGATATATGAGACAATTTGAATTTAAATGGAAATTTGTCACTTTATATAATAACTGTATTAAGAGGGGTAACAGGAAGTCGTTTGAGTGCTTCAGATTTTTTACATAAGTTTTTTTTTTTTTTTTTACACGAAGTTTGTAAAAAAACAAATAATATTTTATTTTATTTTGATACTTACTAGGTAAGTGGTAAGAAATTTCTTTAAAACTAGTTATATTGGCAAAACTAATTATATGTGATTACTATACATCCCACTAATCTGTAATATCCCATTAAACTTTAACAATAAATATTTTTTTAACCTTTTGAAAGTTATTGAAGATTTTTCTTTTTTCTAAATAATTGTTTATAAAAATATAAATAAACCGGTGTTTTTATTTTTATTTTTATAAAATCATAAATGTGTGAGGAAAATAAATCTATGTAAAATGAAATAAGTTTTGTCTGGTTATATTTTTACTTTTTTCTCATTCCTATTAAGAGGAAATAATCGTAATTGTTTCAAATTTTCGATATCGAGATTTCACTGAAAATATCCGAATTGTGGTCGCCTGAGATAAAAAAAAAAAAAAGTGGTTTTTAGCAAATAGACTTTGTGTGTGTGTGTGTGTGTGTGTGTGTGAGTATGAATGTGAACAGCATAGCTCAAAAGTGGAAAATAACAGGAATTTCAAACTGATAGATATCACCATGGGAAGTTATCTGTCAAAATTCTTCAACCGGAAATACCAATTTGTTGAATGGTTTTTTTTTCTTCACTTTTTTGCAATTTTCTCAAAAAATGGCTCCAACGATTTTTCTTTAAACATTTAATATCAACTACATATGAGTATACAAAGATCTACAATTTTTATTTGAAACATTTCTCTGGGAAAATTCATTTAAGGGCACTTTTTAGGAGGAGAAGCATGGTTAGGTTGTCCTCTAAAGTATTATTTCAGTTTATTACACAATTCTATCATCTAAATAATATTCATTCGAATTAAATATGTTGTTGAAATTCCAAGTTTGAAGAGAATTAGACGACCGGAGATGCGTTTTACTAAAAATTATTTTTCATTTTTCTACTATTTCCTCTAAAACAACTCTATAACTATTTTCTTTAAACTTGGTACATGAACTACACATATAAAGAGCTACAACTTTTATTTGAAACTTTTCTCCCGATAATCTTATTTAAGGGGGATTTTGGGGGAGTGGTAAGGTTATGTTTGCCTCTAAAGTGCTATCTTAGTTGATTATACAATTCTACCATCTACGCAAATTTTAATTAGCAAAAAATAGATTGCCAAAATTCCAAGTATCAAGAAAATTAGTAAACCGGAAGTGTGTTTTTACTGAACAGTTTTTTTCAAATTTTGAGATTTTCTCCATAAAAACATCGACGAATTTCATTAAATTTGGTATACACTAACTATAAAATTTGTCAATTACAATTTTGAAAACTGGAGTAAGAGAAAGTTGTTTGAGTATATTACACCAGATTTTGTTTAAATAATTTATTTTTGCGCGGCATTTGTCTGCTTTAGTAATAGAAATTAATCTTATTCGTGAAACAACAGATAATTTTGTCTTTCTGTAATTTTTCTTTTTTCTTTCTGTAAGAATTATTTTCTTAAATCTGTTTTTTCTATCCTATTTTCCCCGATATGGGCTAAGGACACATGGGTCTTCCAACAAAAATTCTGCGTTTCAAGGTTAGTGCCATTCTTTTGACTTATTGAAAGTGATAATAAATAATAGTTGCTACCCATTTTAAATTTAATTTATACCTCTGTTTTTTTCTATATATGTAATTTTTAATATTTAATTTCCCATTTGTTCAACTATTATATTATATATGTAATGGGTTCAGATGTCTTGAAGAGGGTTATGATGCGATGAATAGTTGGGAGTTAGAGATTTTTAGAGAGTTGTTACTCGGAATATGAATTACTAATTTACGAAAATAGATATATATATGTATATTTTAACAATAATTTAAACGTTTGAAAAGATAAACTACAATTAAGAATGATGTAATGTGATAACAAGAAGAAGTGATAACAGAAGGAAAATATTTAATTTTTAATTATAAAAATTATAACTAGTGGTGCCAGCCGGTCGCTCTATTATTCAGGTCAAGAGCCGCGGTCAGTACACGGTCAAAGGGACCGCCAAGGACAACCGCCAAAGACACACTGCCTTCAAAAGGGTCATTATACGGTCAGTATACAGAAGCCGCCTGGCCAATATACAAAAATCAACAAATCACTCAAAATACCGACCACCTGGCGACAGTCCTTTGATAACTACCATCATCTGTTGCCACACCTGTTCGCCGACCTAGGTCTTGAATTCAACCCTAGGGTCAATACACGGCAATAAACAAACACTCAAAAGACCCGACCACCTGGCTACAGTCTATTGATAACTGCCAACACCTGTTGCCAGACCTATTCAAGACCTAGGGTCAACACACGGCAAGGGATGTTTTAGTGTGACCCGTAATTACAGACTTGTCAATGTATGAGTGATGGCAATATAACGTCTCTCAACAGGAAGTGGGGAGGATTATTCTTCAGTATTTTATCAGCGTAACATCAAGATTCTACCAGTGACATAATTCATACATCGGAGCGCGTCCCTATCTAAGTATTTAAACATATATTTATTTATCATCATTATAGTTGTGCATTCTAGTTACAATTTAAATCATTTTAAATTAATTGTAGTTTATCTTTTCAAACGTTTAAATTATTGTTAAAATATACATATATATCTATTTTCGTAAATTAGTAATTCATATTCCGAGTAACAACTCTCTAAAAATCTCTAACTAACTCCCAACTATTCATCGCATCATAACCCTCTTCAAGACATCTGAACCCATTACATATACAATCCACTCCATATTTTTCACTTATTTATATTTTTATTTTTGCTGTTTTTCATTAAACAAAGCCCACCCGAGGTATCTCACCTCAATATATATTTGTTTTTTTATTTTTCCCGTATTTACTAATCATTTGGAGTCAATTACACTCGTGCGCACTGAATCTATTGAGAGACGAGTGAACTAAGGAGGTAAACTGACTGCATTGGGAAACAAAGTAAACTTTCCACAACTAGACCTCGCAGCAGAAACACTTTATAGAAATCGAGACCTTTTTGTACAGAAGTTAGAATCAAAAATCATCTCTGATGCCAACCATGACTCCATGGATGTATCTGTGTAGGCCGTAGTCTATTTCTTTTCTTATCACATTTTAATTCTATTAGACGGTCCCCACAACTCCGCACCGGAGGGCTATTTTTGAAGTATCATATAATTGAATGATAAATTCTTAACATAGAAATCGGCATCCTTAATCCCAGTTAAGATTCTCTTAGCGTCCGGCTACTTATTTTGCAAACTCACAAAGTGAGACTTAGTAATTGCATTTATCTAATTACTATATTTTTAATTTAAGCAAAATCAATTATTTAATTTTTTTTATATTATATCATTAACTAATTGTAGTTTATCACAGTTTCCATTAGTATGTTATGTAAGGTAAATAAGCGGCTCATTACCCTAATGTTCCGGTTTACACCACAAGTGTGCAGCCTTTACCATTTTGAAGTAGTGTGGTACGGGATGATAGCACCAGCTGGACAACAAATTTCACCTCCCTCCAGACCGAATTCACTTAGTGGTTTTGTAGCAACTTGTATGTATATATTATAGCGCTATCACAAAACATCTCCTCTCTTGAGAAGATCTCAAATGTTTGTTTGCCCTCATTTAATACAATGAACTCAATTTTCTTTGTATTGAATATATGCAAATTTTTCTGCATATATGCTAAATTTCAGACATGACTTTTTTATTTGTTTATAAATCCATCTAGAATACTATTATTAATTTTTTTTTTTTTTTTTTTTTTTTTAAATAATAATTCTATAATTTCTTTCACTTTTGTCACACTATTGGCACTCCAATGTTGTAAAAGTGTATTAACTAAGATGGGTATAATTTAGTTTGTTCAACTTACCAAAAGTACCATAGTGAATAAGTCAAAGTGAAAATCATTCATCTTGAATATCGAGCACACTATGTAGGTCTTTTACGGTATTTCTCTTTTGATGAATACGAAGACTTTAGCAGACAATTTAGGACAGGGAAGTTGATGGATAAGACGATTTGTTATGATATTTTCCAGTTCTTGGATAAAAGAGTTATAAGTTCATGGACAAAAAAAAAAATATAAACATAACTGTAATTCGCCTTCCTAGAAACAATATAGGGAAGTAGACGCATATCCACGTCCTGCCTCTTGTGATGAGAAAAAGAATCACTCAATTAGTTTGAATTTGGTAGCAGTCAATCTAGCTCTAAGGTATATGTAATGTTTATTAATTTATATGTATAGGTTGACCAAAATAGCGGGGTCACGGTACGCCGTGAAAGCAAAGATATTATATGAGATTAAGTTGGAAAAGTTTCTTGTTTTGCTTTAAAGAAAAAATCTTTTATTGAAAAAAAATACCTACTAACAACAAGGAAATTAGATAAATCCAATGAGGGATAAGCACTTTCAAAATTCACCCAAAAAAACGATGTAATATTTTAGTTTAAAAATGAACTTGCAATGGTCCTAATTACACTAATACTATTATTATTTGTTGTGGTTGTGGTTGGGTCCGCAGAACTAGAAAACATCAAAGATATTTTCCGTGATAGCCTGCTTCTTTTCGTGGATATCCACCAGTTTCGGGCGTTCACCCATTATCAGGAAGTTTTCTTAAAAACAGTGTGATAATACTGACTTTCATAGAGCAAAATCAGTTTATATGCTTATTTTATAAGTATACGCTGTTCTAACAAATATCCTGATCATCGGCGAACACCCGAAACTGGTCGATGACCACTAAATGAAGCAGCTTATCAAGGAAAATATCTCTGATACTATTATTATTGTTATTATTCGTCTATGGGGAGGGACAAACCCTACTCTATCCTGCAGGGTCCATAAAACTACCCCAAAAGAAAAACAAACCCGGTCTAGGACTAAATATGCAGACCCGTGTCTAACTCTTCTAAGATTCATTAAAGACCGAACAAATCAGACTAACTTTAAAGGGAAATACGTAGAGTAAGCTCTTCCACAGACAACCTGGTCCGACCAAAGGTCCTGAAAAATCTATCTGCCATAAGATGGAAGGGTGTTTCTTCCTAGTTTCACAAACTCCACAAAAGTGGTCTGGTATGAGCCCCATTACGCAGAGGAGTCTTCTTAAACCACAATACTCGTTAGACACAGCAACATTTCACTAATGGTCTGGCCCATTGGATGCTTTCAATGAGCTTCTTAGACAGATGAATTCTTTAAAAATATCCATGACTGGATGCTTGACAGACATTGCCTAAAGGCACACCAACAGCAGGCTTGGGACCAAGGAAAGGGAGAGTAGCGCTTAATTTGGCAAACCTATCCAGGAAGAAAGCTCTTACATTCTAGTACCAACTTAGAAGTGAAGATACATTATCTTAGCGTCTTCAATGCAGTTTGAATTTGAAACTCCGAGCAAATAGAAACACCACTTAAGTTAGTGTTATGTATTCGCTCATTACTAATGTTTGTACTACAATGAAAATAGAGTAATAATAAAGTATAGGAATTAAGATATGTCGGAATATTTACACACAAGCCAAAATATATAATGGCATTGTAAATATTGCATTTTCCAAATACTTATGTAATCTCCCAGCACTACATAGTGTTTTAAACGTTAAACGTAGAACTCGACGAATTTCGTATTCTATTGACCAAAATCGGCTGTAGATCCTACAGTTGACGAGGTTCAAGAAATTTTGGTCGACCTATAAGAATAATCTAGTTTTTCTACTTAAAATTACCCTACATTTGTATTAAAATAGTGCTGTTTCTTGGATTGTGGAGAGTTATGAGTTTTGAATTGGTATGTTTGATAGAGGGGGTGAGTTGGTTGCCTCCTCGTGGTGCCCCTGGATACTGCTTAGGCAGAAACTGAACAACCAACGAAAGTGGGTTTTAACCTGAGGGCACGTAGAGTGATGTCTCAGGAAGTAGGGCCTTATTAACATCTTATACTACTACTACTACTACTACTACTACTACTACTACTACTACTACATAGCTCTACATCCCGGGGTGGGCCTTGGCTTCCTGAATAATGTCCCTCCATGTTTCTCTATTTCCAGCCTTCTGTCTCCATGCTGTAACGCCCAGTATCCTTAAATCATCTTCGAGGTCCTGCAGCCACCGTCTTCTTGGTCGGCCTACTCTTCTTTTGCCAATTATAGAGCCATGCAACAATTTGCTCGGCATTCTATTTGTGGGCATTCTTACTATATGACCCAACCATTCTAAACGGCGTATTTTAATGAACTGGACCACATTGGCATCTTTATATAAGGAATACAGCTAGGTGTTTGTTCGGAGTTTCCACGTGTTTGTTTGAACATCGAGGACTGGACCATAAATCTTCCTTAAAAGCTTGCGTTCGAAAAGTGTCAACTGATTTTTCATTATGGTGGTTAGAGTCCACGTCTCCGCTCCATATGTTAAGACTGGACGGATTAGGGTTTTATACAACCTTATCTTAGTAATTTGAGACAGTAGTCTACTTTTAAAAAATTTAACGTTTGCGAAGTAAGCCCTATTAGCTGCCATTATTCTTCTCTTTACTTCATTAATTGTTTTGTTTTCGTCATTCAATTCTGATCCCAGATATATGAAGCTTTTAACTTTTTCAAAGGAGTAACCATCAATATCTAATGAAGCACTACTACAGCCTGAGTTAGTGCTCATATATTTCGTTTTGCTTTCATTTATGCAAAGTCCCATTTTTTTGCTTTCATTATTAAGCGTACTAAAGGACTCTTTGAGTGATGGAATATTCCTGGAAATCAGGCATATATCGTCTGCATATGCACATAACTGGTTACATGAATGCATGATATTCCCTGAAATGTTTAGCTTCTTTATCACACTGTGTAAGGCCAGATTGAAGAGGGTGGCAGATAGGGCATCGCCTTGTCTCACGCCAGTCAAAATGGGGAATTCAGGACTTATGTTGCCGCCTATAATAACCTTCCCATCACTATCATACAGTGTCATGGTGATCAGTCTGATCAACTTACTTGGGACGTTAAATTCTATTAAGGATTCAATCAGTTTCGTTCGATTGACACTATCAAATGCCTGCCGATAGTCAATAAAAAGAAGGTGAAGGTCAATTTTATACTCCCAGCACTTCTCCAGCAATTGTCTCATTACAAATATTTGATCCGTAGTGCCCATTCCTCGCCGGAAACCGCACTGATAGTCGGTTATCGTATTTTCGGCAAAGAGATTCAATTTTTTCAATATAATATTTGAGAAGATTTTATACGCTACTGTGAGAAGTGAAATTCCACGATAATTGTTGCACTGCAGTCTATCATCTTTTTTGTAAATAGGACATATGAGACTAGTTCTCCATTTTTTGGGCATTCGTTCTTTTTCCCATATGTCTAAGATGAGAGAATACAATTGTGCCTGTATAATTTCTCCACAATTTTTGAAAAATTCGGCTACGAGGGAATCTTCACCAGGTGCTTTATTGTTTTTTAATTTTCCAATTGACTCCAAGAAATCGCCCATGTCCGGCGGCTCAATATCATCTTCATTTGTCTGTTACTCGACTCAAGGTTTTGCTGTCGGTGTCAATCACCTGAGGTCCTGCACTATACAAATCTCTAAAATGTTCTACCCATCTGTCAATAGCTTCCGTCTTTCCTTCTATTACTCTACCATCTTTATTTTTGCACGAATCGGTTTTGGGTTGAAAGCCTCTATTTATATATTTAACCACCCCATAGAATTTTCGGGTTTCGTTATTACTCCTTAGCTCTTCAATCTCTTCTACTTGCTTTCTTAAGAAAACCCTTTTTTTTGCGCGTATGATCTTTTTTGCTCTTCGGCGGCTCAATTGATAATCTGCTGTGCTTTGCCTCGTAGTGCGTTGTAACATAATTAGTCTTTGTTCATTTCTCATTCTTAGCACTTCACGGCATTCATCATCGAACCATTCCTCACTACTTTTTGTTTTCTCACCAATAATATCATTCGCCGTCTCCTCAATAACTTTACGTTTTACACCACTTCATTTCTATTCTCGTTTCTTCACTCTCAATGTTCTCTTTTTTTTAACTCCTCGATCATCTTTTTATCTCCTAGTTCCTTAAATTTTTCTAGCTTGTCCGGGTCTTTGAACTTCTCCAAATGCCAGGCTTTCCTTTTGTGTAATTTTCCTCTCCGCAAGCATGCCAGTCGTTCTCTATATTTAATTTTCACCAGAAAGTGGTCCGAATCACAGTTTGGTCCTCTGGCAGATCTAACATCAGTCACTGAGGAGGAGTGGCGTCTCGATATGAGTACTGATCGATTTGGGTTAATGTACCATGCCTTCCGATTTGGTGCCTTCCAAGTTCCAGTGTGTATTTTCTTGTGTGGGAAGCAGGTACTTTTTATTATCATGTTATTTGCTTCAGCAAATTCGCACAGGTATTTACCATTATCGTTTGTTTCTTTATGAAGTGTGTAGGTTCCAGCAACCGTTCGTGTAAAATTCTCCTTGCCCACTTGAGCATTTAGATCACCGAGTACGATTTTTGTGTCATATCTGGGGCTACATTGAAGGGTTCTTTCCAATTGTTGATAAAAAGCTAGCTTCTCATCCTCATCGCTATCCTCAGTTGGTGCATATGCAGAGATCAAAGTTGTATTTCTGAATTTTCCCTTCAAACGCATTTTGCATAATCTGTCGTTGATAGGTTCGAATAACAGTAAGCTACGGCGCAATCCTTTCATAAGCATGAATCCAGTTCCTCTTTGTCCAGTCTTTTTTGCTCCACTGTACAGTGTGGTATATTCTTTTTTGTCAAGTCTACCCTGTCCACCCCATCTAATCTCCTGCAGGGCCACTGCGTCAATATTAAATTTCATTAGTTCTTCAGCTACTTCAGCCATTTTTCCAGGCTGCAGCATCGTCAGAACGTTACATGTCGCTAAAACCAGATCCGAAGTCCATTTCCTGTTATCCTTTTTTTGTCCATCTATTATTTCATTATTCGGTTTCGTAACTTGAGAGGTTTTTACGATGTAAGGTTGTTGGCCTTACGCTCAACCACTGACTGGCGGATCAGGTCATTTTTCATCAGGGTTTTCGTCCCCTAGCTTGGTAGCTTTCTCTACAGCTAAGAGCCCAAGCCGCCCTTGTTTATATTATGGAGTTGTCTTTCCCAAACCGTGCAAGACAGCACGGGGCAGTGCATATTTGATGGCGGCACTTATTCGCCATGTCGCAACATCGTCGACGGGTTATGTGGTATTTATTACGTGCAACAGTGCCAGTGGTTGCACATCCCTGTTAATGTTGCCACCTCTGGTCCGGGACTGCTTATTTGGATATATCCTTATTCGCAGCTAACCTACATATCTGCAGGCTACTCCACTATCCGCCACCTGTGGACCCGCCCAGTGGCAAATGTAGCCCTGGGTATTAACATCTTATAGTCTGAAGAAACTCACATGACAGCCTGATGTCATAGATAGCAGCCCTATCATCAGGATCGGAGGCTTCGGGCCAATTACCCGCTCCTCTTAAAAACTCAAAAATTAAAGGTAAAAACAAAGAAAAAGCCGGACAGATTTTAAAGGAAACTACCTGGCGCGGAAAACGGATATATAAATACGGAACATGGAATATAAGAGGAATTACTGGGAAGGAAATGGAGTTGACTAAGGAATTTAAAAAAAGCAAGATGGACTGGCTAGCCCTAACTGAAACAAAGAAAAAAGGAAACAATATATGCAATATTGACAACAAATATACTCTAGTGTACGCAGGAGTGGAAGCAAATAAAAGAGCTAGAGCAGGAGTAGGATTTTTGTTCCACAACAAGCACACTTCCAAGCTGAAAATTTGGCAATGGGTCATGAAATTGGAAGTGACCACTATTTGGTTCAAATGGATATAGCAGTAAGACCAAACCAACAGAGTGAAAGTAAAAACAAAAACAAAAATAAGGAAAAAATTAAAATGAAAATTAACGGATTCAAGCTACAGAGAGAAGAATAAGAAACCAATTCCAGGAAAAAGTGGAGTTAAAATTAAGAACAGAACAAGATAAATGGAACGGAACAGACTTGGAGAGGAGTTGGGTTACCTTCAAAGATGTTATTCTGGAAGCTGCAGTAGAAGTGTGTGGTCAGTCTAAAGTTGGGAGAAGGAGAAGGACAACAGCTTAGTGGAACGAGGAAATCAGGAGGGAGGTTAAGAAAAAGAAGGATTATTGGAAAAAATATTTAACAACAAAGGACCGAAATGAATATGAAAATTATAAGACTCAACGTAAGAAAGTTAAGGATCTCGTTCAGAAAAGCAAGAAAAACTCATGGGGAGAGTTTGGAACTAAAATGGAAGAAAATTTTAAGGATAATAACAAGCTTTTCTATAGAGTGCTTAGAAGTTTGAGAAAGGAAAAGGAACCCTGTTTAAAATTTGTAAAAGACAGCGAGGGAAGAGTGCTCAATAATCCGCAGGATATCATGTCAAGGTGGAGAGAGTACTTCACAGAATTGCTGAGCTCTGGCACAGAGACGGAACAAAGGAATCTCAGAAATAAAAGAGATGATGGAGAGAATGATTTATTATGGGAAGAAGACGATTATATTGATGAATCGGAAATGGAAGCTGCTATAGTAAAAATGAAATTAGGGAAGGCGGCCGGGCAGGACGGTATAACCCCTGAAATGACAAAGTATAACGCCTGACGGTATAACCCCTGAAATATGGGGGCAGAGGGTGAGAAGGTCCTGTTGCATGTCATCAATCTGGCATGGCAGAAGAAAGCTATACCCCGAGATTGGAAGGTCTCCATTATAGTGCCTATCCTTAAGAAAGGTGATAACCGAGAGTGCAGCAATCATAGAGGCATCTCCTTGACTAGCGTTCCAACAAAATATACTCCAGAATATTAGATGATAGGCTGAAGAGAGAGTCAGGAGCAAATTGGGAGAGTGCACAGTATGGATTTAGAGCAGAAAGAAGTACTCAGGACCTTATCTTTACGGTCAGACAGACAAGTGAGAAACTCTTGGAAAAAGGAAAACCAAGTTATTGGTGCTTCGTAGACCTAGTTAAAGCCTTCGATACAGTCCCAAGAAGTATTATTTGGCAAGCATTGGCTGAAAAAGGGATAAGCACAGGACTACAGAAGGCCATTAAAAGTATCTATAAAGAAACCAGGAATTACGTTAGAACCTTTAACCAAGAATCGGAGGAATTTGTCACAACCCAAGGTGTCAAGCAAGGATGTATCCTAAGTCCATCACTTTTTATTTGATTATGGACGGAATCATTAAAAACTGCGAAAAAAGATTGAAAAAGCTGCATATTGGGTACAGGAACCTCCAGCGGATAGGGTTCAGCATCCTGGCATACGCCGATGATATTTTGTTGGCAGCGGACTCGGATAAGAATCTCCAGTTTGACATGAAAGTCCTGACAGAAGAGTTGGCAAAAAAGAAAATGGAAATAAATTAGATAAATCTAAAACTATGGTAATTGGTGAAAGAGGAAAGAGACTACAGATAAAAGTTAAAGGAACTGTGCTGGAGCAGGTGAAAAATTTCAAGTATATAGGTGCCCACCTAAATGAAGAAGGAAGAATGGAAGATGAAATAAAAGAAAGAATAGGTGCGGCAGGAAGATTTTTTCACGCAATCAGAAACAGCTTCATAGGGAAGAAGGAAGTCTCTATGCGGGCCAAGGTCACTGTGTACAAAATGGTATTTTTACCAATCATATCCTACTCAAGTGAATCGTGGACCCTATCCAAAAAGTTAGAGAGCAAAATCCAAGCGATGGAAATGCGATATTTAAGGAAGATTTTAGGGAAGACGAGAAGAGATTGGATAAGAAATATAACAGTGAGTAAAGATATAGGTGTAGAACCTTCCATAGATATAATAAAAAGAAACCAACTCCGCTGGTACGGACATCTTATGAGAATGGAGGACAATAGAGTTGCCAAATTGTATACGAGGCAAGAACAGAAGGGAAAAGACGTCGAGGTCGCCCTAGAAGAACTTGGGAAGAAGAAATACGGGAAAGCTTACAGGAAAAAGGAATAGAATGGCGAAAAGGAAAGGAACTCGCCAGGAACAGGGACGAATGGAAAAGTATATGCAAGGCCTCTACACGTCTAGCGGCTATGTATTCTTATGTATGTTGATTTAGGTGATGTATGTTGTATGTATGATGTATGATTATGTTATGTATGTATGTATGATATGTTGGATGTTGCTGTATGTATGTATGTATGTATGTATGTATGTATGTATGTATGTTTGATAGAGCTATTGTAGTGGAAGAACGAAATGGAAAAATAATAGTTTTAGAAAATAATTTTGTAAAAATTAGAAGTTCAAATAGTGTATTTAGTGATGGGTACAGAGCCAGGTATACTATAATCTAGGTCATTGCTATTAGGAAAACGAAGGCACAAAACGTTAGGCCAACTTTTTTGTAACAGAAAATCCCCCGCTAAAGAGAGCATTCCTTCAGGACAGACATGTTGTAGACACCAAGGAGAACGCATCAGGACTGCGCCAGTTATAAGTTAAAACATAAGAGTTTAGCATTTTATCTAGAGAAATAATTGATTTATACATAATCGCTGTGATATTATAAAGTTGTGTGGTAAGCACGCCGCAGTTCCCACGACGTTTAGTTCCGGCCTTCGCTACCTCCGGCCTACTAACTGTAGCTATCCACTATAAAAAGATCCCCCAGAGTACGATTGGAAACGGGGTTGCACGGGGAAGAAAGAATGTAGCTATCCACTTTTTATCACGATGCTGGGTCAACACCGACTTTGCCCTCACGGGGAATGAACCCTGAATTCTCGCACGAAAGGCGAGTGCGCTAGCCACTAGACCAACGCGTGAGGACAAGATCTCAAAAGTCCATTTATATATTGTTTTTTTAATAAGTAAAGTAATGCTGTTGTGATGGTTGGTTCCGCAGAGCTGGAAAGCATCAGAGACATTTTCCGTGGTAGCCTCGATCATTTTGTAGTTCACCGACGCGGTTTCGGGCGTTCGCCCATCTTCAGATGGTTTTTTAAGACAGTGGGACAACACAGACTTGTACAGAGCACACTTTGTTTTCACACTCCTCTTTTCCCACAACCTTTGTTTTCACAATGTGAACAACAAAGTTTGCTCTGTACAGTCTGTGTTTGTCACACACTGTCTGAAAAAACGCATCCTGAAGATGGGCGAACGCCCAGAACCGTCCGATGACACAACTTTGTTTCACACTCCTTTTTCCCACAAACTTTATTTTCACAAAGTTGCTCTGTACAAGTCTGTGTTGTCACACTGTCTGAAAAAACGCATCCTGAAGATGGGCGAACGCCCGAAACCGGTCTATGACCACAAAGTGAAGCAGGCTACCACGGAAGATGTCTCTGATAAAGTAAAGTTTATTTTCACAAGTGGACGTAACTACCAAATTAGGGTTCCTGTATGGGAGGGTAAATAATATAAAAAGCAGTTATACGCGTGACTCGAACTAGGAACAATTCCTCGCTTTCCTCGGCCTTTCGGCTAAGATCAAAGCATAATTCCATTTATATTTGAACTTTCTACATCTCGCGCTTGAAAATGGATGGCGCTGTAGCGTTGTACCAATACCCGGCCTTCAAAGAAAAAGATGGTTAATAAGCTGTGTGTATTAATTAATGTTGTAGTTTTTTTAAACTGAAATGCTGTTAATTATATAGCTTATGTCATACTATTAGTAAGTCTTGTCACAAGTATCCCGGTCGTGGCGATGAACGCAGAAGGTTTCTGGGCAAGAGCCTGCCTGGAGACGTCGCTGGTGCAGATCTTGGTTGAAGTAGCAAATACTCCAGCTATTAATTGAAAGTTTCATCACACTCTAATCCTCTAAAAAGAGACCTGTACTCAACTATACAAATCCTTCCAGTCCTCAAAGACGGCTGAGATGTCGTTGGCCACGTGACCAGCTCTGGTCGACTAATAGTGTTCATCACTGGATGATCGTGAACCGTTCAGGTTACTCACATCATTTGTTTCTGCCATAAATTATCTTATTTACTAAATGTTCCTACAACATACTTGTAAATATACAATAAAAGTTAAAAAAAAGAATTACTTTCGCTAACAACATTTTTTTCGTTATTCAAGAGATAAAAAATTATTTATTTCCGATGAGAACTCCATTTCTCATGGGGCATTCATTACGGCACTAATGGAAAGTGAAAATGAAGAGTTTGAAATTATCAATTGGAACTAAGTAATTACACTAATAACGAAAGATTGTTTCATATCAGATATTTTGTTTGTTTCTTCTCATAGAGTGGGAACATTTGCGTAATATGGGCGAAATAAAAGCATATTGGCGTTATGAGTGTACTTACTACTTTAGGGAAAACGCCCACATTACTATAGTCCCTTTAGCCTTTATATCTCCGCGTTTATCTATAATCCTCTCACTTTATTAATTTCATAAATAAACAGCTATTACGGCGTGCAATAGCTATTTTAGTGTAAAGACATTTTTAAAATTTAAGTGGAACGTATTTTGGTTTCATACATTATGGTTTCAATTATGGTAATTCCGTCTCTTTATTTTTCAACAATAATCAGAGCGATAATAAATCTGACGAGCTCGTAACAGATATAAATGTAATGGTTGTAGGAGGAGATGTTGGTTGTAGATGTTGATAGATAAATAACACCTCAATATCGGTATAAGATATATAATTGATATATATGTATATGACTGACTGCCAAGGACTGTATACTTTACACTACAAGAACTGAACAGACAGACTGACGTGGCTAAACGATATGTACAATTCAAGTGTGAGACTGTGAACAGAATATCCCTTTTTGACTCTGTCTCTCGTATATATATCCAACTGGCCTCTCCTCTCCTCTCTCTCGAGAGGGGCTCTTTCTCTCTGATGCGTGGTGGGGGTTCACTCGCTAGTGTGGATGAGTGGTGGGGGTTCACTACCCCTACATAAACCACAGTTTAGGAAGCTGAATATTATGACTGATATGGAAGATTCTTCTCGACCATTCTTAAACGATGGATGAGGATAGTGAGATGGTCTTTATACAAATAAAAAAACTTATATTTTTGGCAACATTTCGACAAATATATTGTCTTTATCAAGACAGATTATATTGTCTTTATAAAAATAAGAAATGTTAAAACTTCCAAACATGACAACTTTTTTAAATGATATTAATTTATATTTAAATTGTATTAAGAATATGTTGAGAGCGATGCGGTGGCATTTGTAAAGGTATTATTAATAGGGCACGGTAGGAGATTTTTAAATATATCATGCAAATAATTTGTACTTTAATAGGGGAAAGAAGAAGAAAATTTGGTTCCACAGGTTAGAATTTAACAGAATATTTTTTTTTAAGTTCAGATTAAAATTTTTTTTTTTTTTGGATAAGCCAAATTGAAGCAAATCCTCAAGTAAACCATTATAGGATTTTAGCGGCCGTATATAATGGGCATTTTTCAAATTTAGTATACAATGTGCACACATCTCGTATAAGTTGCTTTCCCGTGTCGGTATCTTGTGTATTCTCCTCTATGCCCAAAATTATTTGTATTTTCTATTATAAATTTGGTACATTTAAAGATAAACAGGAAGGTAGTGTTAGAAAGCCTAATTGCAGAAATAACTAGCTACTGTTTTTTTGGAAACACCTCACAAACACATTGATAGTCTTCCAAAAATGAAGAAAAACAATTAACTAGAAGTACAATATTAAAAATTAAGTTTTCTTTTTTTTATTGTTTTTGGATTTTACTCGAAATGATATTATAATGATTTCCATTAAACTTGTTATCTTACCTGCACAGATATGAGTATATCAGTTTTATTTGAGACATTTCTTCAAAAAAAAAAGAAGATTTTAAAATGGTGTGCGGTCTGGGGCGTCAAGTTTCAAAAATGGTATTGGTATGCTCTACTGGAATATCTCTATAATCACTTCTCTTCCTGCCAAAAGTTTGTAAGTAGGTAACTGTCTCTCCGCCATCTCTATATTTGGGGGATTGGGGGTTAATGTGCTGCGACCATCTTAGTGATCTATTGTACCCCATCTGTTGTGTCTACGCCAGCTCATCTACAGCACTCTCTCAGGTTTAGCTCCCTAAGGAATCCCAGAATCCTGAAAGGTTCTAGGGTGAATATTTCCCTCTCCACCACCTGGTAATACCCCAGGTTGGTAAATCTTTTTTGGATGACGTCGTCGCAGTCGGTGAGGAGATGTATCGGAGTTTTCCTCCATCTCCTCACAGAATCTGCATATACGTTCATCTTCTAGACCCAGCTTCCTCAGGTGTCCCCTGAATCTGCAGTACTCAGACTGATGCAGGCCTTCTCTACCTTTCCTCCCAGACAGACCTTGTCCTCTATATTTAGTTAGGACAAATATTTAATTTTTTTTTTTTTTTTTTTTTTTAAGGCGCAAAATATCTAAGGTCATTCGCACCTGATATTTATCTTTAGTTGACACTATACTGGCTATACATATCAATACATTGCACTAGTCATAACTAAATTGCGCCCTATATATCTACGCTATCTAAGTACTATATAAATTTAAAAAGGGACGGTACCGAACTATCCTGGAAACTCTTGATTACCTCAACCTAAATTAAAATCAAACTACACATTCGTATCAATAGTTTCAACTCACTAAGACATCCCAATAAATACACTCATACGTATTAGACCAATAAATACAAGCAGCTCAATAGATACACTCAAGTTAAAAAAAAAACAAAAAAAAAAACACAAACAAAACGTTCATCCTAATAAATACACGCATCCCAATAAATACGGTCATACCAATCCAATAAATACAAGCATACTTCTCTTGCGCACAATTAAAATATTGTGATGGAGTACTCGATATTCCTCCATCACATCAAATATTTAACCTAAAACTAAAATAAAATCTATTTACAGCACATTCACACGCGTGCCGGGTTGCCAATCCCGACACAGACCCAACCCACCGAAAAACAGTGGCTCCCAAGAAAAGCGAGGAAGACTTCCCCGGACAAGGAAGACTTCAAATTTGCCACCCCTGCCCTGGGATTGACACCCCGCCACATTCATACATTACATTCATAAACTCACGTTCTCACAGCCTATACCTACATCTAACTCACTTTATCTTTGATCCTACTATTTACCTAAAAAAACCTAAATCTGCCTACCTACCCTAGTGTAGTGTCATATTGAATCAAATAAATTTATATCTTTAAGGTATTGTAATGTTTTCCCTATACTGTCTTCATTATCGCCCAATATTTCTTTCATGTTATTGGCAATGATTTAAAATTTGAGTTTACAGAAAATTTATCGTTTTATATATAATTGTATTAATAGGAGTAAGAGAAAATTGTGTGTGTGTGTGTGTTTACATCAGATTTTTTGTTCATGAAAACAGTTTCAACGATTTTCTTCAAACTTTCTGTACTATCTACGAGTACATAGCCCTTTCAAATTTATTCGATCGATTTATATTGTCACTTATTGCTGGTACGAAGAAACAGTGCGATAGTGACACATTGTCGATAATAAAGTTTTCACCGGAAATATCTTGAGTCCAAAAAATTTGTGGAATGGGTCTCATGTGTTTTGTTTTGTGTAACATGTGTAAGTGTTGTATGTTGTGATTCTGGCATCTTTATAGAATATTATCCAAAGAAAGTTTACCAGCAAAAATTTAACGATCTTTAAACCATTTTACTTCGTGTTGTCGCTTAAATCGTTGACTGTTGTTGACAGTTTCATTAGGTGTCACTGCTACTATAAATTTTCTTATTTACTCTCTAAACCAGGGGTTGCTAACCATTTAGGAAAAATAAAATTTTAATTGATCTTACGTTCACAATGCTTGTTTTTTTTTTATGTGAAAACTGATAATAATATATATGTAATGAATAAACGGATAACATTTTTATTTATTTATAATATTATAAGTTTGTTCTAACACACACATTATAATCGTTTTGAAACCGTTATCGAAGTATTTATTATGGATTCTGTGAGCAGACGCTGACCTACCTCGTTTCTGGACTCGGTGCCAAATTAAATGATGCTTGGAATGGTTTTGTCACTGCTTGATGAATCGATATTAAAGCCCTGTGGATTTTAGAGTTCATAATCTTATTATAATTATTTTAGGTAGAGAAGAGGCTAAACCCTGTACTATCCAAATCCACCATGGGCCCATACAGCTGCCCCAAAAGAATAACAACTACCTCTTCTGGAACAAAAGTCCGGGCCCGGGTTTTACCCACCTTAAGTTTTGCCACAGTCCAAACAAATCGGACCCATAACCTTAAAAGAACATATCCTAAACTCTTCCACAGACATCCTGTTCCAGCGAAAGATCCTGAACTTAATCTCCTCACACCCCAAACAATCCGTCATGAGATGTATGGTGTTTCCTCCTCCGCCTCATGACCTTACAAAAGGGATCCGCATGAGCCCCATTGTATAGAGATGTCTTCTTAAGCCACATTGCTAAGTGAGGAAACCAACCAGATGCTAGAGAGAGAGATCCGTGAAAGAAGCAGGCCCCCCTCACTAAATGCCATGCGCGGACCTCCAATGAGCATGTTAAACTGCCGACAACCCACTGTGCTCATTCATTGGGATGAGTGTTGTGACGCAGTCCATGACAGGAAGCTTGACAGACATGTGCCAAAAGATACACCAACAGCAGACTTGAGGCTACTTAAAAGGAGAGAAGGCACCTAATTGGCAAACCTATCCACCTCCTAATATCCAAAAATTCCCATATGACCTGGTACCTAGACTAGAAGTAAGTACATCCTTTAAAGAAGAAAGCCTTTTAGAACACTTCAGTACCAACCTGGAAGTGAAGACACATGAACTCAGCGCCTTCAACGCAGCCCAACTATCCGGGAGGACACAAACACCTTTCAAATTAGTGTTGTGCCCACTCTCATCCAAAATACAACAAAGAATAGCAAACACCTCAGCCTGGAAAACAGTGATCCATTCACCAAGAGGCACTGCCAAGTTGTCTCCGGTTTCAAAATAGACCGCAGCCCCAGACCTGCCATCCAGTTCTTATCAGTTCACAACCTTCCTTTTTATCGAGATAACCGTCACATGAATTACCGTCTTGATGAACCGTCTTTTAGTATTATAGATCGTGTAGTATTTACTTTATAGTTTCATAAAATCCATATGCCAAATTAAAGTTTTTAGTATAAGCTGGAATATATATATTTTTTTTTTTTTTGGAGTAACCAGAGTATGTACAAAACCACAATATTTTACTTTTTCAAAATTAAAACAACACAAATATCAAAGCTGTAACACGCAATGCGCATGTCAGTTCCACTAGTACTTTTGCTTTTAGCCGGGTATGGAAAAATCACCGTCCTGTAACCAGTACACGACGAACGAATCTTCATGAGTTTGGAACACAAAAATTATCGTTCCCTAAACGATAGCCTTGTGGTTGAATCGCATTCTCTCTATTGCGCATGTGCGCAACTATACCAAGAACGGTTCTTTGATGCGTTGGAACAAATCTTATATTTAATGGAACAAATGCTGAAGAAAGTTAAAATATAAATACAAAACTGAATACATAAAAAGAATTTATAAAACCATACATTGTATATTAGATAGATAGATAGATAAATCATTTTATTTACAATAAATTTACAAAAATGTACAAAACTCAGGAGTGTCAGCTTTAGTAGCTATAACCTCCTAAAGGTAAATATATACATTATTTGAAGCCTAATTATATCAATGATTAGGGAAAAATTTAAAAAAAACCCAAGCTATATGCAGCCAATCTTTTATAATACAGCGCTCCTCACTCTCCTGTGCCTGAGCACAACCCCCAAGTCATAATCCCCTATTACTCTGCAGAGTTGATTAGGGCTTAAATTACACCTGTCAAAAAATTTCTCTGTGGCAACTCTGATATATTCTTGAACATAATCAATTTTTGTAGAAACGTGCAGGTCAAGGATTCGGGTATACCTGGGTGAGGAAGTTACCAATCTCAAAAACTTATTCTGCATCACCTGCAGCGAGGCGACACTGGATCGATATGCCAAGCTCCAAGAGGGACAGGCATATAATAACATTGGTCTAACCACTGTCTTGTAAAGCAAGAGCTTATTTTCTTGGGAGAGCTTAGACTCCCTACAAAACAAGGGAAATAACACACGTATGGCTGCCTTTCCCCTGTTGATTCTATCCCTTATGTGGTTAGCAAAGGTGAGGCTCTGGTCGAGAACCACGCCTAAATACCTGACAGTGGCAGACCAAGGTATTGGCTGACCTCCGAAACTGACACGCCGTTACAACGCCAGCCTTCGCCTGGTGAACAAAACAGCCTCAGTTTTGGATGAGTTTATCTTAATTTTCCACCTACTGCAGAACCTCTCGACGCAGAGCATAGCCCTATCCAAACGGTTAACAATTGTATCCAGTCTCCAAGAGGACACATAAATAGCTATGTCGTCCGCGTAGAGGGCCAGTCTGACATCCCTAGGGCGTGGCAGGAGGTTAAGGTAAATGAGAAAAAGGACTGGTCCTATAATAGATCCTTGTGGAACTCCTGCAGTCACTTTGTGAGGTTGAGATAAAGCCATATTGTGAGATACTCGAAATTCCCTATTATTAAGGTAAGAGCTAATTACCTTAACAATATAAGGAGGGAAATTATATTCCATCAGTCTACAAACCAATCCGCAGTGCCATACAGTATCAAATGCCTTTTGGATGTCCAACAAGATCATACCCGTATGTTTGCGCTGGTTGAACGCCTCAGTTATATCGTCCACAACTCTGGTTAATTGAGCAGTAGTGGACAGACCTGATCTAAACCCAAATTGTTCTTCTTTAATGATCTGGTTGGCATCCAAGTGGCGATTAATTCTAGTTAACAAGATCTTCTCAAAAATCTTGCTGATAGAACTGAGCAGACTGATTGGCCTATAGTTGTTAGGGTCGTTCGGAGGTTTGGCGGGTTTAAGTAAGAGGATTATTTTGGAGGTTTTCCAGGTAACAGGAAAATAACCAAGGATTAGAGACTTGTTAATGAGGTAGGTTAGAAGCACAATGGCCTTGCGAGGAAGATGTTTTAACAACTTATTTTGGATATTATCCATGCCAGGTGCTTTTCTATTCTTCCTTGACATAATAACTCTAGTGATTTCTTTAGGGGAGGCAAGATCGCAGTCAGATGGCTGATACTGGCAGCCACCGAGGTACGATCTCACTTTGCGTTCTATTTTACTCTGATGGGTGGGAAAACCCATATCATCATTCTTCTTATGTACCTCCTCCAAAAATTCAGCCATGATGCTTGCTTTGTCAGCGTCCGAATAGGCGTGGGCATTATTATGAATAATGGGAGAATTACATTCCATACTATTATGTGACTTCCTAAAGTAATTAGCAACCCTCCAAAAAGAAGAGTTTTGGGGGTCTAAGTTAGCAAGGAAGCTTTTCCACTTACTATTTCGCCATGACAAAACTTGCTGCTTAATGATGTGTTGTAATCGATTCAGTAATGATTTTAAGTGACTTGATCTATGTTTTTGAAATAAGTGCCTAATTCTGTTTTTTAAGCGTATTAACGTTTGAATATTACATGGAAGATATAAGTTAGAGTCTAGACAGTACCGCGGGATAGATTTAATGGCAGCATCTTCAATAATATGAGTAAATGCTACACATTCATTCTCGATGGAGACTGTGTCATTTAGTTGAGTATGAAGATCTATTCTACTATTAATCGTTTGTTTGTATAAGTGCCAGTTAGCATTCTTGAAATCAAAAACTGCTGTAGGTGGAAACTCAAGAGGACTATCGTGAATCTGAAAAGTGACTGGATTATGATTACTAGACAGAATAGAATGGCTTACTGGGGTTGAGAAATTCGACAAGTTTTTAATTATGGATATATCGATAATAGAAGGACTATAGTTAGCTGGGGGAAAGTAAGTAGGTAAGTAGGGTGTGTTCAGGACAAAACTGTGCTCTAATGATAAATCTAGCAAATGTTCACCTGCACTATTATTGTTGCTACAACTCCAAGCCACGTTTTTAGCATTAAAATCCCCTACAAGTATAACTTTATTGCGCAGGGCGAGTAGATCCAATATATCTTTGTCGTACCATTTCTTGTTAGGGGGTCTGTAACACGAGACAATGAGCACAGGCACAGAAGCGAAGTACACTTCAATTGCAATGGCCTCGACAGAAGCAAGTTGAGGCAGTGACACCAATGCATGCTTGACATTACGCCTCACAGCAATAGCCACCCGCCACCCCTCGCGTTCCTATCTTTTCTGTATAAAGTATAACCATTAAATTTTATTTTCTTATTTGGTGCAAGTTTAGTTTCGCTTAAGGCACATACATCAATATTCATATTAAGTAAGGAATGAATTAATTCATCTTTTTTGTCATAGACAGAATTAGCGTTCCATTGAAGGAGTTTAAGAAATTTGGAAGTACAATTCATTCGAAAAAAGTGAAAACAGACTCTGCTATTATAGCTAACTTTGATAAATTGTCAGGAGCAGATTTTATTTGTAGCACAATGGATTTGATTTTTAATATTATCTTATTAAAATTAAAAGTCTCTTTCAGATATTTAAACAACGAGAATATTGAAGTGTCTTCATTAGCTGAAGTTGTCAATTGTTGCTGCTTCTGGTTAGGGCCCGAGCGAGTAGAGGAAGTTGGCAGTTGACTAGGAGCATTGTTATTATTTTTGTTTAAACTTGGAAAATGTGCTGAGTCCAGCAGTGAAGGTGGATTGGTTGTGGCACGAAGAGGGTTACGATGTTTTTTCCTCGCCTCTGCTGCGACAATAACTGGACATTGATTACTTGAAGATCTGTGAGTCCCACCACAATTAGCACACTTCAAGGAGGTCTCGGCATTCTCTTGGGGACACTCTTTAGTCTCATGACTGCAAGCGCCAAGTTTTAATGTACTAGGGTTAGTTACGGCTTTTCTTTTCTTATTTGCATAGGAAATATGTGTAAAACCACTTTCCTCAGGTGATTGCTGAGAGGTGGTGTCCATACTGTCATTAATCTGACTTATGTAATCGGCCGGCGACTGGCCACTACTAGTGGAGCACTTGTTAGTCACAGTACATGTCACAGTACACAGTGGGGTGGGAGCATAATTACTCCCACCACTAGCCATACCCACACCAACACGTATCTCACCTGACTGCTGCGTGATCACTTCAAATACTATTGTTTATAGCAGTTCGTATTGACAAAAATAGAAAAATAGAAATTATTTTCACTACTTTAACGCTGTCAATAATGTATTCTTTTAACGAAATTAGAAATGTTCATAAACGAGAAATGTTCATAGATGATAACTATCTATAATCACTCAAAATAATTGATACTTTGACGGATAAGATGTGAACTGTTTGCCGTTCAAAGGCCAACTGAACATTGTATATTGTGGTTGGTTCCGCAGAGCTGGAAAGCATCAGAGATATTTTCCATGATAGGCTGCTTCATTTTACGGTCATCGACCAGTTTCGGGCGTTCGCCCATCATCATCAGGAAGTTTTTCGTCAAAACAGTGTGATAATATAGGCTTCCACGAGTAAATTTAGTTGATACCTGGTGTGTATCAAAAAACATCCCGATGATGGGCGAAGCACGAAACCGGTCGACTGCAAAAGGAACAGGCTATCACGGGAAAATAATCTCTGATCCATACATTATATGGTTATGTAATGGAATCGTTTAATGTGATTCCTGATGTAGTAGATGTGTTGAAGAGGGCGGAAGTTAGTTTAAGATTTTGGAAGTTAGTGCTCGAATTATTAATACGGATTTTATAAAAATAAACTGTATTTAAACAATAATTTTAACGTAATAAGTGGTAACTAATAACAACAAAATACTTAGAAATAAATAGAAGATAAATAACTAATAATTTAGAATGATAAAATAACGAACTAAGATGCACAACTAAAAGATAATAAGTTTAAATAAAACTGTGTATATGGACGTGTAAACTGCTGCTCGTATATGAAGACATGCTCGTATATTCGTATATGATATAATCCTCCCCTCTTCCAATGGGGCGAGTTTATATATTGGTGTTTATTCAACAACTTATATACTCCTGTATTCTGTGGATTACCGGAGAAATTGATACAAATATTTGATTGTGCTTACAGACTATGTCATGAGTGAGTCGGATACATCATCTAATGAAGAATTTGAAGTAGATGATTATGAAACATATAGAGCTAGGAAATTAGGTAATGTGGAAATCACATAATTTTTTTGGCCCTGGGAAAAGTGATTATACACAACGACCTATAGATCAGGATGATAGGATAGCCATGGAACATGATTTATTATATGAGGAAGCGAAAACTTTTAATGATATTCAAAGTAGTGACATTAAAGCAGTTAAAAAATTTGGAAAAGATTTCATAACCACGGGAAATTGCCACTAGTTTCAAATATGGCTTACGCTAATTGAAAGTGCTTAGGGTCGTCGTCGCTGTGGGTTACATAACTTGTTTACTGTTGGAAAGGTCGCTCTCCTTGAACTATCTACATGTCGTCATCGCTATTCAAAGGAATATATAAATGATCGAAAGTCTTAATACATCGTACAGTTTATCCAGACACTAGTTCAGTGTAAAATAGTGATTTTGAATATATTGTTCTCTCGATCTACATTTGTTTGGTAAGTATAAACATTTATTAGTTTATTCAACAACTTATAGACTCCTGTATTCTGTGGATTACCGGAGAAATTGATAAAATGATTATTTGTATTTACAGAGCATGTCTGATATTGAAGTCCATAACAGTAATTGTGAATGCGACAGCTGCTTCCAGCACGCTCAAACATTTGAAGAACCTCCAGCAAAAAAAACAAAAACTGCAGAAAAAAAAAAATCAATATTAAACCGATATGGACTATTATCATCACTTACCTGAAGACGCAAATTCTGACTCCAGTACAACTACCAATTCTACTGAAGCAGATATCGGTGAGTGTGCTTCAAAATTATGCAACAGTTCAGACTCTGTGGGATCGGATCCTGGAGATAATCTCCTCAATTACCTCTCAGGATCATACCGATTCCACGAAAGTCTCTTTTCCAGAACCAGAGGATTCATTATTCATTTTGACGAAATGTGTAAACACGTGTCTGAAACAATTCTTGAGTTCATCAGACCAGATGGATTCTGGTTCTGTTTCGGACACGCCGCAAAAACTCCTCACATTCACTTCGTCCATGACTGCGCCTATAGTAATCGATCCTGTCGTTGTGCAACCGTCAACAAGCTCAGCGACAAATATCGAAGTAAAAACTATAACAGACGAGTCATCCGACGAGGATCAAGAGACCATTTCCACCAATACATCCAAAGTAGACAACATTATTCAACGTTGGAAGGGCGCTTCAGGTTGGCAACATCGGTCGGTGGCCACACCTGGACAGAGTCTTATTCAATTAAGGCTCTGTCCAGGTGTGGCCACACTCACACCAAGACATCTTTCCTAGTGTGCGACCTTCGTAGTTTGGTGACCCGATTTAGGTCAGTGGCCAGCATTATCGGCGCTTGCTTTTGATGTAAGTGTATTTACCCTTGGTTTGTTTGTTTGGCTACGGCCTTGTTTTGAAGTCGGTCAGCTGGCTAGGCCACTAGTTGTAAATTATTCTTCCACTAGTTGTAAATTAATTATTCTTTCTTTGTTGGTTTTGACATTGCTATGACTTTGCCATGTCATTACAGTTATATAATCATATAAATTCAGTTTTAAATTCATCATACAACCCGATTTACCGCTCGATTAGTATTCTTCAAGGTTGCGAATCTTATTTAAAATTTAACTGTAATATAACGAAATTAAGACTTGTATCCCAACTTAAAATGGCAAATTTGAAACATTGTATTATTTATTTCAAAGGTAAAAAATCTGGTGTGAAACACTCACACAACTTTCTCTTACTCCAGTTCTCAAAATGATAATTGACAAATTTTATAGTTTGTGTACCAAATTTAATCAAATTCATCGAAAACTGAAAAAACTGTTCAGTAAAAGCGCACTTCCGGTTTACTAATTTTCTTGAAACTTGGAATTTCAGCCATCCATTTATTTCTAACTAATTATGTTTGGATGATAGAATTGTATAATCAACTAGGATAGCACTTTAGATGAAAATCTAACCCTATCCCTCCCCTAAAAGTGCCCTTAAAAGAATTTTCCCAGAGAAATGTTTTAGATAAAAGTTGTAGATCTTTGCATGTTTGGTTTATATACGAAGTTTCAAAAAAATCGTCGGATCCATTTTTGAGAAAATTACGAAAAAGTGAATAAATCATTTAGTAAAGTGGTAAAGTAAACGCACTTCCGGTTATCCGATTTTTTTCAAACTCGGAATTTTCAACAACATATTTAATTCTAATTAACATTATTTAGATGGCAGAATTGTCTAATAAACTGAAATAGCACTTTAGATGAAAACCTAACCCCACCCCTCCCCCAAAAAAAAACAAAAGTGCCCTTCAGGTATTTGCCCGAGCAAATGTGTCAAATAAACAGTTGTAGCTCTTTGTATGTGTGTTGATGTTTTAAAGTTTAAAGAAAATCGTCGGAGCAATTTTTGAGAAAATCGCAAAAAAGTAAAAAATTCAACTAGTAAAGTGGTACTTCCGTTGAGGAATTTTTACAGATAATGTACAGTCAGATCCCATGGTGGCCTCTAAACGGAATATCAAATTTCAACTTTCTACGATTTTTCGTTTTTGAGCTATGCTGTTCACATACACACACACAACGGACACACGGACACACACAGACCATTTGCTAAAAACCACTTTTTTGGACTCAGGGGACCTCAAAACGGATATTTCCGGTGAAAACTCGATATCGAAAATTTGACACGATTACAATACTTCCTCTTACTAGGAGTAAGAGAAAGTAAAAATAATAATTTCATTGCGATGTGATCTGTATTTAATATATAGAAATAAATATTTAAAAACATTTATAAATAAGGTTCCAAATAAAACAGATCAGCTGATACAACTGTTAACAATAGATACAATAGATAAATTAAATTGTTTGTTTGTATATAGCGTACATAGTTTAAATATAACAAATTTATGATTGGTGTTTATTTATTGAAGTGAGAATATTTATTTTTGTTCTAAGTTGTTTATTTATTATTATTATTTTTTGTTTTTTTTGCTTGTTGTTCAGTTGTATTTTGCTTTGATTTATACATAACAGTTTGCTTTTCTTTTGTACGAAGACTTTACAATTACCTCAGTTTCATTTATTTATAGCTAAATTATGATCATGTAATTTGCATAATCTTATTTTATTGTAATTTTTATTTTTGTCTTTGTTAATGTCCAAACTTATGGCTTTAGGATGTATACCTTATGAGTCAAATAAACATATTCTATTCTATTCTAGTTATATAATCATTCTTATCTGAAAAAAAAGGTACATACATTTTAATGAGAAGTTGAATAAAACTGTTTTTCATTACACAATTGTTCAAAATCAGATGTGTAAAATTGATCTCAGACAGCTTCAAAAAGTAATAATGATAGAATTCAAAATTTGAAGAACAAATAATTAAACCGGAACTGCGTCTTTACAGAGCAGGTATTTTGAATTTTCACGGAAACGATATAACGCATTTCTTTTAACCTTAGAGTACTAACTTAATTAGATTTAAAAGTATCCCTTTTGTTTGAAATATTCACTTCGGAAAAAATTGATTTGTGAAGTATTCTAAAGAATATGTGTAGTTAAATATATATCAAATTTTATTTAGATTCGTTCAATACTTTTGGCGCTATCTTTTGGATTGCAATGTTTTTCACTTCAATTTTTACCTGTCTTATGATGATCATGTACCTCCTAGCACCTTGCTCTTATTTTAGCGTAAATGAGTAAAGTTTTATGTTTAAGAAATATATAATAATTTTATAATTGTATTAATTATAGTAAGAAAAACTAGTGTGAGTGTTTCACACCAGATTTATTTGTTCTACATTTAAAACAACATCAAGTTCAAAAACACATATAAATTTACATCAAATAATAGTAAGTAAAAAGAGCGTTTCAAGAGTTGAATAAAAATTAAAAAAAAAATATATATATATCACCGTTAGTAATGGTCATGTCACAACTCTTCTTTTAGCAGCAAATATGATCCACTTTTTGGTTCATACATTGGATATGCGGAGAGAAATAGATTCTGAATGACAATAAAATGCATTCGGTGAAAGGCTTGGACAGAGCTTCCTATGCGTGAAATCCTCTGAATTTTTTTTTTTTTTTTATTGGAAAGTGATAGTTAAAACAGAGTATCATTTTTCATCACTTTTTTTTTACAAGTTAATTGAAATAAATTCTGAAATTCTAGGAAAGCCGTAATGAAAGTATCTTCTCTACATACCCAGCCAGTTTTACTTTGTAACATTATTAAAATAAATCTGCTGCGACACAATTCCACAACATTTTCTTGTTGCAGTTAATAATACTAATTATGAAATTGACTTGGAAATTTTTGTTCACAGTTCTAATATACATGTTAAAAGGTACTATTTGCTCAGGTAATCATTTCGATTGGAGTTACATTGTAGTCTAGACAACAGAGGTAATATCATTGAATAAACTCAAATAAACTTAATGCCTACACATTCCGCTAAATTCCTGTAATGTTTATGTATTTGGGGGGGAGGTGAATAAATTAAATTAGATATATGTTAATTAATGATTATAAGCTTGGAATATTTTTAAAAGGGATCCCGTGAGGTCTATGTTTTATCTGAATTGATTAAGGGATAAAAAATAATCAGAGAATAAACATAAAAAGAAATACATATAATTTGAAGATAAATTTAGACTACAAATAGAATCTTATTCTTTAAATAATTTATTTTTATTTTGATTAGTTAATTGTAAATTGAATCTCCCTTCAACATTTTTATTTTTTATTGCTACACCAGCGATTCTTACGCTATAAGTAACAACGATCACACAGTAATCACTTAAGCATGCCCGCACACACTCACGCACATGCAAACTCCGAGGGGAGAAGCTACCCAGCGGTAAACACTCCCTATACGCAAAGCTAATTGTTCCTATCACTTGCGGAGAGAAAATCACGAGGCCATTGGCGTTTTAAACGCCTTGGTGGGTTATCTGGAATAGTGAGGGATGCTAAACGACTGACTAAAGGATTAGAATGGGATTGCAGGAATTGATGGAATTTTTTATATCGGGTTCGGGCAACTAGACTGACAAAAGGAATTTCAATATCTCTATTGATGGTTAGGTTGGAAACATAGAAGGGGGCATTTACGATTGTACGAAGGATTTTTGATTGAAGGGATTGTAGTCCATGGAGATTGGAACGTTTAGTTGAACCCCATAGTTCAATACCGTACGTCCAGATTGGTTTCAATATAGAGTTATATATCAGTCTTTTGTTGTGTAGAGAGAGATTAGATCTATTGTCAAGTAGTCTTTTCAATAGCCGATAACGTCTGTTAAGTTCAATTCTTTTCAGTCGTGTATGTGGATTCCAGTTAAGTCTCTTGTCTATGAACAACCCAAGATAGCGGACGACATTAGTGGGTGGGATAGGAATTGAGTTATAATAGACTGGGGGGAGAGTGATACGGCGGAGGGTGAATGTGATGTTTTGGGATTTGGTTTCATTCAGTTTAATTTTCCATTTTTTGAACCATAATTCTAGGGAAATGAGGTGGGCTTGTAGATTTCTGTGTGATATTACTGGATCACTATCAGAGGAGAGAATAGCTGTGTCAGGATGGGTGAGGAGAATGGTATCAGGATGGGTGGGAATATCCGCTGTATATATGGAGTACAAAATTGGGCCAAGGATACTACCTTGCGGAACGCCTGCTTCGGCTTTTCGGATAGGAGAGAGAGATGCACCGATTTGTACACGAAAGTATCGGTCGGACAAATAGGAGTTTAGGATAAGATATAAGGTGAATGGAAGGATGCCCTTAAGTTTCCAGAGCAGACCCGGGTGCCACACTCGGTCGAAGGCTTGTTGCACATCAAGAAAGACATCCGAGCAACACTCTTCTTCTCAAGGGAGGATGAGATGGCGTCTACAACGCGATGACACTGTTGTATTGTAGAATGGTGATGTCTGAACCCAAACTGGTGATTCGGGATAATTCTGGAGGATTCAATTATAGGGAGGATGTGTTTAAGGAGGAGTTTTTCCAGTATTTTGCCAAGTACTGGAAGAAGACTTATGGGATGGGTCGATAGGAGGTAGGAAGCTAAAGGGATCCCCTTCAACATTAGATTTTAAAAATTAGATCTCTACGTGTTGTTTCCATTTTAAGGAAAATTAGACTCTTTGAACAACCCAAACACGTTTTTTTCCCACCCAGTTACCATCACCATATCCCTTGACCTAGTTAAGAGTTTAGTTTTAAATACAATTAAAAACACTAGTCAGAGTGTAAACAGAATTTGCTCTGTGCAAGATGTGTGTTGTCAAAAACTGTCTGAAAAACGCATCCTGAAGATGGGCGAACGCCCGAAACCGGTCGATGACCAGAAAATGTTGTTCACGTGACCCACGTGTTGTTTCCATTTTAAGGAAGCTTTTGTTAGACAGTGTGATAATACAGACTTGCACAGAACAAATTCAGTTTACACATTCCTGATTTCAGTTTTTATTTACAATTCCATCAGTTTTATTTGTACCATTTTTCAGGAAAAACTAATTATATGGAGTGTAATGCGTACACTTTGAGAAGAGAAATTATAATTACATTTATAAATCATGATTATAACATATTAAAAATTAAAAAAGTGAATTTTTGAATAAAATTACTATATTACTTATGATTTGGGTTTTTTGAAGATAGTGTAGTAGAACAAAGTACAAGTAGATAGATCACAAATTATCCGCCCAACTTTTATGATTAGAATAAAAAAAATTTGCCTCCCTTCTACTCTTCAGTGGAGGGAGGAAAGATGTATAAGGAGACTCTTTGAGGGAAAGGAAAGATCAGAAACATTTTCCGTGATAGCCTGCTTCTTTTAGTGGTCATCGACCAGTTTCGGGCGATCGGCCATCACTGTTTTTGTCAAACAGTGCAAGTCTATGTTATTACACTGTTTGACAAACATCCTGAGTATGGGCGAACGCCCGAAACCGGTCGATGACCACAAAATGAGCTGGCTATCACGGAAAATGTTTCTGATGCTTTTCAGCTCTGCGGAACCAACCACCACTTCCTCAGGAACTACAAAACAAAAATACGGATATAAAGAGAATTTGTATGATTAAAATTAAAACATATAATTGTTATATGTTTCAAATTTTAACATGCAATTCTCTTTATATCCGTATTTTTGTTTTGTAGTTCCTGAGGATGGACACCAAAGGTGTCCGAAACGTCGAACGAACTTTTTAAAAATAAAAAATTTCTTCTTTGGCCCCAGCCAAACTAAGTTTTTGATTGTTTAATTAACAACGGCCAAACATAAATATTGTTTACATTGAAAATAACAACATTTTTGTGAAAGATATGATAGGCACTTGTATATGTGATAAAAGTGATAAGCATTTAAGAATATAACCAGTATACAAGGTTCTGAGGAAATCGTGAAAAATTGAGGGGGAGGGGGGAGTTCAATATAGTTGTACTTAAATGGAAAATAACTTGAAGCTTCCTGCAACTTTTCCTTCTTAATTTCGTGGTCCCTGCCGTTAAGACTACTGCACTGTTCAACGCTGACGTCATTTGTAGAATATGCAGGTCATGGAATGAGTATATTCCTGGTGATGTGGGTTTTCAAATGGCATCTGGACTTTTCAAAAAACATTTTTGCATTACTTGAAGATTAAATTGTTAAATGAGCATGTATTATTATACTATTATTATTTTATGTATCACTGTATGTATCACATGTAATGACTTCAACCATAAGGCTTACGCCGTTTGTTGATAAAAAATATAATAAATAAATAAATAAATATATATGCAATCATAACCGTGCACACTAAAACATTGGCTAAAAGCAATTTTTTCGAATTCAGAGGACGTCAAAACATGAACCTCTAGTAAAAGCTCAATTTCGAAACCTAGATGCAATCTCAAGACATTCAGCAGTGAGAGAAGTAAAATCTGTGATGTTTTCAAACATTTCCGTTCACACATATGTATTGTCCGATTAAAATCCTAATAGAAAAACAATAAAACAAAAGATACTCTTTTTTTTAATTAATTTGCTAAAAGTGGTAATCTAAAGTCTAAGGCAGTTATTGAGCACCTAGTTCAGAGTTGTATCGAAAGATAAAATACCTCTAGTATAAGGTTTATTAGTTTCATAAGTTTTACAGTTCTAATTCTATCTAGTTTTGTGTATCCCAAAAATTGTGTAGTGAACCTAGTTTGCTTCGTGGTTCACTGTTATATCACTTCAAAGTTTTACTTAGATGAGTTTTCAACTTCTACCTTACACAAATTGTTGAACAATTTCTAGGTTCAACCCGATCTTAAATGGGTAGGCCCATTATAAAGTTAAACCAAAACTTTTCTGTTTAACAGTGTGTTCATAAAATGAATAATGGATAATTGAAATATCACTAGTAAATTACAAAATTTACAATCATATTGCAAGCAAAACTATTTCTCTCGGACAAATTATTATTCGAGAGAAGTTGCAATGGATAGGCTTATCTCATTTCTGTGCAAACTAAAGTTTTAAACAGTAATATTAAGAATTTGATAAATGCGGTCGCTAAACTTCGAAGTTTAGGGAAACATTTGAACGGAAGTTCTTTACTAAATACTTAAATGGTTTTTTTGGGTTTCACTAGAAAAGTGGCAGCAATTATTTTACTATTTTTGTATACTTACTACACACATATAAAAACAGTAAATACTTTGAAATAATTAATATTAGGATCGAATCAATTTTTTGATATTGATTTTCAGAAAAAATAAATTTTTTGAGGTCCTGTGATTAACATTATGTGTGTGTGGTTGTGCCTGTCTGTTTTGTACGTGAACAAAATATCTTAGAAAAGAAAATTATTACAGGGCGTACAAACTTATTTTCCGGTTCGGTAACATCATCCATTTGATAAGATTTTTGACAAAATCCAATAATCTGAAATGCGACTGAGATTCCACTTTTTTTAATGGTTCCAATCACCGACTCATATGGAATCCGCACTTAAAAGTTAAGCAATGACTAAACGCGTTAAACTTCTTAGAAGATATTCAAAAATTACCGACGGAACTGATTCAAGAATTACAAACTAGAAAAGTGGGATCACATTTACAAATGTACGGAACTATTCAGACATGGCTGATCTAAACTACTCCGACAGATACTAGGCAATATCACAAATCTCCTTATCTATCTTTCGCACAACAACTGGCTAAGACAAAATACCATAAATATTTTACCTTGTCTAATCATCAGCAACAAGATTTCCTTTGGGACTGAACAGCGTTGCTGAATCCCATAGAGACTGTTAGCAGTGGGTTACTTTATCTCCACCTGTTTCTCACGTCATTTTTCCTTTTAGCCTATTTTAGCCTATAGGAACAAAATCAATATGCATGCTACGACGGATAAAATACCTGATGTTAGGTATTTACTCATGGTATACATGTATTTATACAGATTTAAATTTATAAATAAATTAAAAAAAAAAAAAAATCTGTTAATGTATAAGTTATTAAAAACCAATAAATAAATAAAGTTTTATTTATTTATGTCTTTTCAAACCGATTACAAACATTTTTAGTTAGAGAAAAAAGAAAAAAAATTGATAATAGTAAAAATGAAAAAGGTGCGAGGTATGGAATTACTTTTCTACACAAATGTCAACGTCACTTACAAGCGGTGCAAGCTGTGCGTGCTTTCCTAACGAGACTACCGTTTAATTTAGAAGAGAATCGACAGCATGAGTGAACATCGACAGCAATGAGTTCTCTAAAAGGAAATTCACCTTGCGATCCAAGTTAAAGGATTATGTGCTAGACCAAAATGTATTATGTGGTCCAAATAACTAACGAGAAACTTTAATTAAATGCAATTTGATATTCACTAGTGGTAGAATTTTTTGGATGAGAAAATTGAATTTTTAATATCTCCTTTAATATAAACTTTAATTTTTTACGTTTATTTTCATCGTATAGCAAAGTCAAACTAAAAGTGGTGAAATCGAAGCTCTGAACACTCTCCATAGTTTGATGAAGTATCAGATGTCCCTCAAGAATAGCATCTTGATCCCTTGGCTATTTCTCATTTTTATTAATGATCTTTTGTTAAAAATCTTCGACAATGAATTGCTTTGTTTGCTGACAACTTGAAAGTTTTTCAAAAAGTTCTCTCCCTGGCTGTCTAATGCTACAGCAAACTCGTAAACACGATTTCCGAATGGTGCTGCGGTAAACTGTACGTATCTGAATACTGAAAAATGTCATATTTCTTTTTATCGGAAAAGAAGTTTAATTTCTTAACGATAGCACTTGTTCGAACGGATATTAGGAGTGTAGTGCAAGAAAGAAATGAAAGAAAATAAGAATTTTGAAAATAGTTTAGTAAAATAATCTTGTGAATTTTAGCTAGATCAAATAGTATATTTTAGTGAAGGGGGAAGAGCCAGGTACTATAATTTAGGTCAATGCAAACCAAGAGACAAATGGCAAGAAACAGTTAGGGTAACACAATACACTCCCTCCACACATACCAGCATTATTTGAAAAGATTTGAACTAACAATTAGTAGGCATTCTTTCAAGACAGTCTGAACACTTGATTCAGGAATCGCTATTTTAGCATCAGTGTCGTCATAAGCTTAAACGTAGCTAGTTTCAGTATATTAATAAGTATATGACTGTGATATTGAAAAGTACTTAAATTCACTTAGAGAATATATCTATTTCAAAAACAGTGTGATCTCTTGATTATTTCTTAATACTTCTATCTCTGTCTCAAACATATACACAAGCCCTTTACTAAACCGCTCACGCCACAAGCCACTACTACAACACAACACATCAATAAAATTTCAGGAGTAACGTTGAGCTACGACCTCTCATTCAGGATTCATATTGAGGGGATCTATAAAGTCTTCTACAGCCCGAGTTTTGAGGCACACTCGTGACCTTAGTGATCCACAGTGTTTCTAGGGTCTACAACTCAGTGTCAGAAGCACTGAGTTGCGCTTCTGTGATCTGGAGACCATACTGCAACAAGAAGGATTTTTCTAGACTTGAGATCATTCTATACTGCTTTCTATCCTTCATTATTATAATTTTAGTACGCTGGATGTTAGAAATTGGAGTTGATTTGCTGTTTTTGAAGAAACGGTTGTATTGGAATTGATTGTCCGGACGTACTTGCTTATCATTCCTTTTCATAGACCATCTCACAGATTGCACGGTTCATTATCTTTCGTTATAACTTTTTATAAAACTCATATATTTGCTAATATCGACATCATTTCAGGAATTTGTAAAGAATGAAATTACTATGTTCTAGGTGATTTTGATTTCTAAATGTCGACGATTATTTACAAAATATTTTACTTGTTGGATAAGAGTATTACTATTTATTATGCTGCCGTACTATTACTATTGTTCCTATTTCAATCATGTCCATTGTTTGTTGAATATAAATAAATAAACTATACTCTTGACATAGAATCAAGGTAATGATTTATTGGCTGAGTGTTTTGTGGCCAGAACGTCAGTTTTGGCCTTTGTTTAATGGACATTTGCAATCCCGGTGCTATGAAACCAATTACAGTGACCCACTGTTTTCATGAATAATAATAATAATAATAATAATAATAATAATAATATATCAAATAATAATAATATATTAATTAATATCTAAATAATGTAATAATATTATATTATAATAATAAAATTAATAATAATAATAATAATAATAATAAACCTTATTAGGTGTTTATTCAATAAATAAAAATTATACATCCACAAAATAATATTTAAAACAGAAAGCATACTTGCATGAACCAGAGTCCGTCTGCAGAGTTGTTCTTATAATACACCAATCTGCTCCCAAATACAATATTTTTAACCAATTAAGCATTTATATTTATAAATTAGTAATAAACACAGTAAATATATACTTATTATTAAAAAGTATAAGGCTAAAAACCACAAAATTAAATGGAAATACAACTAAAAAACAGAGCTTATAACTGATATAGAAATAATAACTCATCTGAACTTTTATTTACTCGTAATTTAATAATTGAATTGTTCTATTAGTGACCTTCTATATACAGCTGCGGCTATACAAAACTGATTTAAATTGAACCCATTCCTTCCATTTAAATAATCTATAAACTCCGATTTTTCTAATCTACTTTTACCAAAACACTTCACTCTGAATTCGTCCAAAATTGGACAGATCGTAACATAGTAAAACACATCTTCTGTTTCTGCCATGTTACACATCGAATATAAATACTTATCCTCCGATCGACCAACTCTAAAATTTAAATCTGTTACCTGACCCCTTACTTTAAAGATATTACTTATTAACAGTAAACTATTACTATCTGCTATATAATGTTTACTTCCCAGATCAAATTCTAATTCCTTATACAAACTATGATAGACTGATTGATTAGCTTTTATGTACAAAGTTTCTTTAAATTCAGATTTAATGGTCTCTAACATCCTGAGAACAGAACCAACAGCAAATACCATATTTTCACAGTTATATTTGGTGCACTTATTTTGGAATGAGTCGGACCAAAAAAGATTCCTAGTTACTATTTCCTATGCTAATACTTTCGTCAGTCTTGTAAATGGTGGTGACAATACCTTTGTAATATAATTATAATGTAAAGAAAAAGTATATACAAATATAGGATAAGCACCTGTTTCCAAGTATATGATATAATCAGGTGTGTTTCTGGGCAAGGCAAATATTCTCTTTATAAAAAATAAGTATAACTTCTCAATTTGCTCAAAGCGCATGAACCCCCATCCATAGCTGCGCCGCGTAACAGGCAACTGCCCTGGAGACCGCATTGAAAACCTCCAGTTTACTCGAGACAGGCCCCTGATTCTTTCTAAATAATTATTAAATGTATAATTTATCCCAAACTTAGGTGCAGAGACCCTTTCTCGAATATGCTGGGTGAAGGACAGTTTCGGCGTTAAATACACCCCTAAATACTTATACTTGTTTACCACCCAAAGTATTTCATCCCTCATAAAACCAGTGTTCATTACGTGCCAATCTGCCTCCATTTCGGAAAACTATTATTTTTGACTTTGCTAAATTTAGAGTCAAATTCCATTTAGCACAACACTCTGATAGCCTGTTTGTCATGTGGTGCAAGATAGAAAGATTACTGGCCAATATCACCATATCATCTGCAGAGAGCAAACATCTAATGTTTACTCCTGCCACCCGAATACCTCCATCTAATGCTTCATGGATATCATTGAAATATAATGAAAATAATAGCAGAGAAAGCAGACAGCCCTGTTTTAATCCTACCCTAGTAGCAAAACCGTTAGATACCCCATTACGTGTCCATACACTTGACTCAGTATGCACTTGTTTTCATGAATACTGGTTGGTTTCGTGAAACTCTCATGAAGACGCATCAAAGTAAAAGTAGCCAATTGACATTGGTTGATTTAAAAGAGGTGGTGGATGGACCGAAGACACCAATGAGGGGTCGAAAAGGGCTGTAAGTAACAAGTTTTACATGCTGTTTGTTTGAAGAGCGGACGCTAAGTCCACTGCTACTTCAAAAAACCTTTTGAGAATCTCTTTGAGTGTAAGTGTTTGTACAAGAATCTGTACAATTAATTATTATTAATTAGTGTGTATGATTGTGAGCTCGAGTTTGAATATTGGTTTGTTAAACCCAAGAAGTGCAAACACAACTACTATGAGACGACAATATCAAATGTATACTGTGTTGTTAGACTGGGAATACCCGCAGGGACGCCGAGATCGCTGAAGAAGTGGCTAGTCCGTTAACTCAGTTCCCTTAAGAGGTATATAGCAATAAGATTTTAATGTTTTATGTTTAATAATTTTTATTTTTTACTTATTTTTTGATTTAGCTGGCTTTGGAGTCAATCACAAGTTATTGACAATGTTCAGACAAAAATGAAATTGTTGAATATGTGGATGGGTCCGCAATGCTGGATAACGTCTGGTATTTTATCCGTCCTAGCATGCTATTCATTTTGTTCCTGACCGGTTTCGGATTTTCATCCACCGTCAGAGCAAATTCACTTATATACAACCAACAAACGAACAATTGTGAGTGTAACAGAAACATTACATTGAAGTGAACTCTCTACATGAACTTGGTGAATTTGCTCCTGACGATGGATGAAAATCCGAAATCGGTCAGGAACAAAATGAATATGATGACGGATAAAACACCCAAAGAAATTAAATTATTTAGGTATAATCTAATTGTAATAATTAATACAAAATTTGGCGAATCTTTCCGTTAACTGTTGTATTTTTTAGGCAATAACATTGTATTGTAATTAAAAAGGCACGATTTATTTAGTAATGACGTTAAACAACTGTACTCTATGTACCTCATATTGAGGGCAGATCATAACCACATGTTCCAGATCCTTACAAGCTTTAAATCCATAATAGGGTATTCATAGGGGTATTAACAACATTGATTTTATTTAAATAAACCCTGCATATAACATGATTAGTTCGGATCCTGAACATTCAATGGTTATTATTAATTTACTGAATGAAAGTGGAGCAAACCAAGATCACCCATTTAAATTACCTTTGATAAAATTTTCTTTTGTTAATACTATTATATGGCTTGTGTCACCTAGTGTATAAGTGAGATTAGATATTGTTTCTGACGTTTCAACGGCCCGCTTCAGGTACAATTTTTTTTTTTTCACAAAGAGGAAGATATAATTTTTCGTTTAATTTTAATTTAAAAGGTTTACTTGTTAATTTTTTAAAATTGGATTTTATTATTTTAAAAAGTAGCTATTGTTTCTAAAATTTTTCAAAATGCCTTCTTTTTTTAGTAGTATCTATTATGAATATAAAATCTGTTAGAAAATGCTTTAATTCTAAAAAAATTCTTGTTTGAGAAAATAAATAATTTCGTATATAACGGGCTGCTGCTGATCTTAAAAAAATAAATAGAAAAACAACTGTATACAATATTTAGATTCACATAAAAAAAAAGTACAAGGGAATATGTAGTTTGCATTTCCTTCTGTTACCAGAAAAGAACTAATGACCCAATAAATTGGCCCAAACTCTATAACATAAACTTGTATGTATATAAGGAGGTCGATGTAAAAGCTATATATTTTAAAGAAAAAGGGTCAGTTACAAGAAAAAGGTTGGAAACCACTAGTTTATGTAGTAAAATCAATGATGGAGAAAAATTTGAAATTTCATGATTACAGCGGCCTCTAATAATAACATTTCCTACATAATAATCAATACTCAATATATTATAATATTAATATATTATGTCAAGTAAGATAAATGTCTAAATAGATTACAATTTTCATTGTATTCCCTGCAGCCATTTACTGACGAAAAGCGAGAGGCTATAAATGTCACAAGCAGAGAAGAAGAAGATACGGCATTATCCTAGGATCTGGCTTCTAAGCTATATATGCAGATATTCCTTATTATCCATTCACATTGGCTGAAACTAATTGCTTTACCATATTTTAAGTGTGTAAAGTATATAAATAAAATTTTACTTTTTTGTCCTTTGTTGGATTTTTTCATTGAATTAACCAGGCGTCTATGATTTTTTTTGAATAGGATATATAAGGAGCTAGGAATTAGAGGCATGTTGAGATTTATCCGTCGTTGTTGCAGTGGTTGGTTCCGCAGAGCTGGAAAACGTCAGAAACATTTTTCGTGGTAGCCTGCTTGTAGGGGAAGTGAACCCCCACCACTCATCCACTCTAGCGGAGAGAAACAGCCTCTCTCGCACAGAGAGGAGAGGTTCGGCCAGTGGATATATATATGAGAGAGAGAGAGAGAGACAGTCAAGGAGAATTCTGTTCAATTCAGTCTTACACATCAGACATCATTCTGTTGATTCACACTCCGTACAAGTCTGTCAGTTCAGTTCAGTTCTAAACTCTAAAGTGTAAAGTCCTTAGCACTAAGTTATATATATACATATATCAATTATATATCTTAAACCAATCTTAAGGTGTTTATCTATCATCATCAACAACCAACATCTCCTCACAACACCCTTAAACTGCTTCATTTTGAGGTCATCGACCGGTTTCGGGTGTTCGCCCATCTTCAGGATGCGTTTTTCCTGAAGTCATAGACTTGCACAGAGCAAATTACACACTGAGTGGGTAAACTGAATTTGCTCTGTGCAAGTCTGGGTTGTCACACTGTCTGAAAAAAGCATCCTGAAGATGGGCGAACGCCCGAAACCGGTCGATGACCACAAAATGAAGCAGGCTACCACGGAAAATGTCTCTGATGATTTATCAGTCATATTCGTTCTATTCCCGATATTGGCCTTGGATAAAATTTAAAATATGTTACTTGTAAAATGGAATAATAGTATAGAGGAAGCCGTTTGCTACCCACTTCCGTCCACGACGAAATGATTGGTAGTTGGACTTGAAGACCGCCTAAAAAAATAGTCATTACATAACTTTACTTTTAATAACTATTTGTAAACTGGTGTACCACTTCTATTGAAATTCTAAAATTGAAGTTGAGAGTACTTAGTTGGGAAGTTGGGCTTCTTTTTAAACTGAACAGCTATAATCTAGTTTATTAAAAATAAGTTCCATAAAATTTGATTTTTGTGATTGTCTTAGGCTTACTACTAAATTTATAATTTCATTATAATGTACGGTTCCAGTATATTTATAATATTAGAGACAAATAAACACTCTTTTTTTCATAATAAACCTTTAAAGAAGGTTCATCTATTACAAAATTGGATAAATAATTAACTATAAATGAATGGCATATTTGTTTTCCATCTTTTCTTTTTGAAACATTTCCTTTTAAATGTCTTGAATCTCAAATATATTTGTACCTTTTTAAGGTTCCGGGTTTATTTTTTAAAACGTATGGTACGAAACATATAAATCGCGAAACATTTCAAACACTTACAAGTCTTTCTCTTTACTACAATTTACGTAATAATTATAATTCACAAATTTTCCTAAACTTAAGAAAATGGACGAACAGAAAATAAGTCATATTTAAAAAAAAAATTTTACGAAGAATATATGGACCTATAAACGAAAATGACACATGGAGATGATTGCACAACCGGGGAGCTTTATGAAAAGTATAAGGACACTGAAATAATAATATTTATTCAACTAAGTAGACTATGGTTGGCGGGACATGTACAAAGGATGTCAGTGGATAGGATGCGAAAGAAAAATTAATTATAAGCCATATGGAAAATGACGAGTGGGTCGTCCGAGAGCAAGATGTTGTTTGGACCAGGGGGTTAGCAAGGAGGCAGCGAGGTTGGGTGGAGACCATGGATAGAGACGAGTGGGGACAATTTCTATTTCAGGCCAGGGCCGTTCTGGCCTGTAGTGCCGAGGATTAACGAATGAATGAATGAAATTTTCCGAAAACATCATTTTTTTTTAATAAATATTTACTTCTCTTCAATGTTACAAGAATGGAGAGCACGTGGACATTACTAAATGATTTTTTTTGTGGGGGGGGGGGGGGCGTGACCTTCCAACTACTCTCCCCAGAACCCCAAAAATAAATTTTTCTCGGAAAAAAATTACATACAAAAGTGATAGGTATATCTTTAATATATTTATTATTATTATTATTATTATTATTATTATTATTATTATTATTATTTGTCTGAGGGGAGGAACCCCCACTGGGCCCATCCATATAGCTACCCCAAGTAAAACAACAACAAACCGGGTCTAGAACAAAAATCCAGACCCGGATGTAATCCATCTAAGATTCACCGCAGTCCAAATAAATCGGACAATAACCTTAAGCGGAAATAGCCTAAGCTCTTCCACAGACATCCTAGTCCGACCAAAGGTCCTGTACCTAATTTCCTCACAATCCAGGCAATTTGTCATAAGCTGGATGATGGGTGTTTCCTCCTCTGTCTCACAGACTCTACAAAATGGATCCGGCATGAGCCCCATTATGTAGAGATGTCTCCTTAAACCACAATGTCCAGTAAGGGATCCAACCAGATGCCTGAGAGCGCTCCGTGAAAAACACAGCAACGTCTCACTAATGGCCTTGCCCGGATGAGCATTTTGGACTGCCGGAAACCAAGTGAGCTCATCCATAAGGAGTGATTTAGGGATAATGCGTTTGGAAAGGGCTGTGCTGTTTTTTTTTTGGAGGTGACGTCATATTTTTGTTGCTTTAGTCTTTTGTGTAAATATTGTGAGCTCTCTCCTACATACGTGGCATTGCGTAGTGGTGTAGTGCATTTGATGTTGTATACTGTGTGGGTTTTGTTGAGTTTAGGGATAGGGTCTTTTAGTTTGGTGTATAGTTTGGAAAGTTTATTAGTGGTGGTGAAGCCTGTGATGAGATTGGGGATATGTTTTTTGAGGGATTTGTTTATTTTTTGGGAGAGAGAGTGGATTTGTGTAAGAGATCTGTGAATAGGTGTATTCGTGATGTTGGTGGAATTACTAGTGTGTGGTGTGTGTAATGCTGGTGTCAATGCTTTTTTTGATTATTTTGTTTATGATGTGTGAAGGGCAACCGTTGGAGGACAGGATTTTTCTCGATTTTTTTATGTTTTCGTTGTGGAAGGTGGGATGAGAAAGTGAAATAGCACGGTTCACTAAATTTTTGGTAGTGTTGACTTTTTTGGTGGAAAGGGTGGTCAGATAAGTAGTGAAGAAGTCGTCCTGATTAAGTCGGTTTCGTGTACCAGTTATAAGTTAAAGTGTTGTCTGGATTCCGGACTATGATCGTGTCGAGGAAGGGGAGGCTGTAGTTTTGTTCTCTTTCGATTGTAATGTAATGGAATCGTTTGATGTGATTCCTGATGTAGTAGATGTCTTGAAGAAGGCGGAAGTTAGTTGAGAGATTTTGGAAGTTAGAGCTCGAATTATTAATACGGATTTTATAAAAATAAACTGTATTTTAACAATAATTTTAACGTATAAAATGGTAACTAATAACTAGCAAAATACTTAGGAATAAATAGAAGATCAATAAGTAATAAATTAGAATGATAAAATAAACGAACTAAGATGCACTACTAAGTTTAAATGAAACTGTGTATAGTCGCGTAAACTGCTGCTCGTGTATATGGACGTGCTCGTATCGTCGTATAAGATATAATGCTCTTCCCGTTGTATATGATAGAGTTTATATATCGGTGTTGGCCACACTCACACCAAGACATCTGTCCTAGTGTGCGACCTCATGCGACCTTCGTAGTTTTATTTAGTTCAGTGGCCAACCTTATCGGTGCTTGCTTTGATGTAAAGTATTGAAAAGGGCTTTGTTGTTTGTTTGGCCGGCATTGTCTTGAAGACGGCGGCCTGCTAGGCCGCTGGTTATAAATTGCTCTTTTATTACTGCCATCCTTTGTTAAGATAGCAGCTGGCTGGAACCACTTTGACATTGGTATGACTTTCCATGTCACTACAGTAAATTGGAGTTTGGTGTGGTAAGAGTTGAAATGGTGTAAGATTAGGGAAAGGTCATTGGGGTTGACGATAGGGAATAAATCTTCCACATATTTAAATATATGTGAAGCTGAGGTGTCACTAGGTTATTAATAAAAAACACTCAAACACTCAAAAAATTTTTGGTGTTTTCCTTTGATATACCCCCTGGCCGATAGCCATCTAACAGATACATCTAAACATTTTATACTTATTTTTCACAACATTCTTTTTTCTGACAGCTCTACGTTCCGTTTTTAAAATTCAAAACTAAAAGTGCGATAACATTAAAAAACAAAAAGCCCACAACTTTCCCATAGTAAAGTTATAAAAATATAAAAACAGATATTTCTTGAAAACTTTCTAGTAAAGATCATTAAAGTGATTCCATTTTGGTATAAAGCCAACAGCATTAAAAGCGGCTTATTGAAGCTTACTGGAATAAAAGTCTTTATCAAAGTGAATTTTTTGTAAGTATAAAAATATAATCTAATCCTTTTATCATTAATAAAATACAAGATCACAAAATAAAATAAAAAGATAAAAGGTATGATAAATGAAATAATAATCCGAATTAATAATTCGGTTGGTCAGCTAACTTATTCAGCGCAACATTTTTCTTTTGAACGGCCGGGCAACAACCTTTCCTTTTGTTTTTTTTTTTTTACTTCCTCTTACTAATGTAAGAGTAACTTTTGTAATCATGTGATATTTTAGATATCAAGTTTTTACCGGAAATATACGTTTCAAATGTTGCCCTCTATCAGTAAAAGTGGAACTGGTGTGTGCGTATATGTATGTGTAACATACTCAGAAACTTTTGTTTCGTTAAAGTTCTACCAGTCGACCAAAGAATAAGGTTTCGGTCAATATAGGTCAACCGGAAGTGCCATTTTTACTAAATGGATTTTTTTTTTTTTTGTTATTTTCTCAAAAACATCTCCAACGATTTTCTTTGAATTTTTTTATATATACACAATATACATGTGGATCTAAGAGTTGTGGCGTGTTTGAGTGTGTGCGTGTGTCTGGAATGTAGTGGAAGAAGAAATTCAAAAATAAATAGTTTTGAAAAATATTTTAAATGAAATAATTTTGGCAAAAGTAACGTACTTTAGAGTCAGATATTGTACATTAAGGTCATTGCTATTAGGGAAACAAAGGCACAAGAACCCGTTAAATTAATACAATGCCAATTGACCAACTGTTTTGTTTGAGCAAATTCCCCGTTAGAGAGGGCATTCCTTCAAGACCTTCTGCTTTCAAAGCCAGAACACTTGCTTCTCATAAAATCAGTGCCACCTTAAGTTAAAACATAAGAGCTTTGCATTTAATCTAGATAAATACTTAATTTCATGAACATAATAGTTGTGATATTGTAAAATATTTAAATACCTTTCAAGATAATATATTTAATTTATAGTGTTTTCTTAATTATTTCTTATTACTACTGTCTTAAACATATATACTTAGAAGCTCTTTTACAAAACCGCTCGTGCTACTCTACAAACAAACACATCAAAATATCACCAATTACATTTCATTGGTGCCAGCTGTTTGGAATATTTTCAACCAGAATCCACAAATTAACAAATACGTACAATTTTCAATTTTTCTGAATTTAGTTGGAATAAACTCTTATGTTATAACTTAAACTGGCACAGTCCTGATACTGTTCTGCCCGGTGTCTAACCAACAGAACCAACCGGTGTAACCAACTCTCTTGAAGGAATGTCTTCTAATTGTTGTTTCAAATCTTCCCCTGTGAGAAGAAGGGGTTCACAATGCTATCAAGTTCATGAACTCTAAACGACAATAGTGGTCTTCTACCTGAAATGTCCTTTTGCAAGGGAATTGTCACATATTCTTCATAATTTTGATTTTTTTCAAATTAAGTATATTTTTATATTTCTTGCATCCATCACAGGAATCTGCATCATTAGTTTTTATGATAAAAAGACTTTTCATCACTCTAACATAACTCTAAATTGCCATTTTAATTTGGGGGGGGGGGGTAGCTAGAAGCGTACTTTAGAGATTTACAATTAGACAATAAGCTAGTATGTCGAAAGTCCAATTGTAATAATTGTGTGAAAAAATAGAGGCGTATGAAGTAAGTAGGAATGAAATTGGACTAGCATTTCCTTTTTTTTCTCTCTGAGTAGTCTAAATTGCTTTCCGATAAACAAGTTTTTTACTACACAATAGAATGGTTGGACCAAATCAGTACAGTGCTTGTCTCAGACTTAGACTGTTGTATGACTCAAAGATTAAAGTAAGTACTTTCAGCAAACAATACAAAATAAGTACCTAAAAGTAATGGCATTTTTATTCACGTAAAAACTGCCGAGCTCATTTATATGAACATAATTACTGAATGGTGTATGGAATCTCCGCATTGAATAATTATGTTATAAAGGCTTCTTTTTTTTCTTGTTCTAAAAATACGAATTAAGTTATAATAACCTCAACAACTGAAATAAAGTGAACTAAATCATGGGCATTGTGTGAAAACAATGGAGTGTGAAAAACTCGCCTAATGTGTTTTAAGAGACTCTTAGTTATTAAATAATATAAACTTTTTCATTTTTTTCCTTTATTCAAAAAACTTTATACTATAAAATTATAACAGTTAATTAAATTTATGACCAGTTATAATACTGAAACTGGTATACAAGTAATTATTTGTAATATACTAATACAACACATCCCCTTTTCATACAGATATATGTAAATATATAAATCTTTACTTGCCCAGTCATTGATAATGGAGCGTATAAATATGAACTTATATTTTGCTTTGATCATTTTATCATTACCTAATATGGTAATTAATATTTCTAATTTATTATTAAATAATTCAATCAGCATGCTGGGCAATATATTTGTTATATTGAACTTCAAACATTTCTGAAATTGTTTTCTATAACATCATAATTTTGTTAATACAAATTATTATTATATTAAAATAAGAAATTATTATTAATAATTATATTATAATTAATTATTAAAATTGATTTGGATGCCACAAAGGTGGTATACGTTCCATTGTAGCTCATGCGGACCGGTTGGAGAACGAAATAAATGATAGGCGCTAATAAACTTAGAAGTTGATGCCCCCCCCAAAATTGTTAAACTGTTTTATTTGTTGCTGATCGTTATTATTATAATTCAAAAGAGGGGAGGGCTAAATCCTGCGCTATCTTAAGCCTTCATGGGCCCATATGGCTGACCCAAAAGAATAATGTAATGTTGTGGTGAGATGTGTGTATAGGTAGCTTGTGGCGTGAGCGTTTTAGCGAAAAGGGCTTGTAAGTATGTTGGAGATAGAAGTAATAAGAATATAATCAAGAAAGCACCACTGATTTTAAAATAAATATATTTTCTAACTGAATTTAAATAGCTTTATAATATCACAGCGATTAAGTATAAATCAATTAATTAATCTAGATTAAATGCTAAACTCTTATGTTTTAACTTATAACTGGCACTGATTTGAAGAGGGCGATTCCTGAAGTGTTCTGGCTTTTGAAGCAGAATACGACTGTATGGTTTGAAGGCTGATTAAGACTGTGTACTCTTTGAAAGCTAATGTTAGACTCTCTTCTCTGGAATTGCTCTCTCTCCCGCGGGGGAATTCTCTTATACAAAAGAGTTACCCTAACGGGATTTTGTGCCTATAATATAGGTATTATAAAATATTCTAAACTTTAAACTATTATTTTTCGATTTCTTACTTCCACTACATTATCTATTTCGTATCAATCCATAATGTAGTGGAAGTACGAAATCGAAAAATAATAGTTAAAAGTTTAGAATATTTTATAGTATCCAAAATTGTATTTTTGTTAATATTTTATAATTATCTTAGTGCTGTGAAATTACCTTCAAAAAGAGTGTATTTTACTCAGGTGCTGTAAATTCGGATCATTAAACAAAGGCACAAAATCCCGTTAGGGTAACTCTATTGTATAAGAGAATTCCCCGGCGAGAGAGAGAGCAATTTCAAAGAAGAGAGTCTAACATTAGCTTTCAAAGAGTACATAGTCTTAACTCAGCCTTCAAAACATACAGTCGTATTCTGCTTCCAAAGCCAGAACACTTCAGGAATCGCCCTCTTCAAATCAGTGCCAGTTATAAGTTAAAACATAAGAGTTTAGCATTTAATCTAGATTAATTAATCGATTTATACTTAATCGCTGTGATATTATAAAGCTATTTAAATTCAGTTAGAAAATATATTTATTTTATAATCAGTGGTGCTTTCTTGATTATATTCTTATTACTTCTATCTAAAACATAATTACAAGCGCTTTTCGCTAAAACGCTCCGCCATAAGCACACACATCTCACCATAGCATTACAATAACAACTACTCGGTCTGGAATAAAAGTCCGGACCCAGGTTTTTATCTGTCTAAGTTGTACTAAAGTCCGAACAAATCCGGACCATAACCTTAAAGGGGCGTAGTCTGTTCAGGCCAAAAGTTCTGAACCTAATTTCCTCACAGTCCAAAAAAAATCCATCATGAGATAATATGTATAAGTGTATAAGTTGGCTTTAACAACAGATTTTATAATTCTGAAAAGAATTACAAGAACACAGATATAAGTAACTATCAAAATATAAGTAAAATAACAAAATATAAGTAAAACATACCTGAAAAGAATAATTAAATTACACCTTATTAACCAAGTAAAATGCACAACAATTGAAATAATATTCACTTAGTAAAAGTATATTTTATGAAAATATAACCACAACTGACATAATCACTAGAGCAACAGTATATTGGAATTTACAAGTGTTTCCTCCTCCGACAGGCATGAGCCCCATTGTATAGAGATGTCTCCTTAAGCCGCTATGTCCAGTGAGGAAACCAATCAGATGCGTGTGATCTGTGAAAGACAGAGCATCTCCTCAACAATAGCTTGCCCGAACCCCCAATGAGCATCTTATACTACCGTCTTAAACCGTTAGGTTTAACAATACTTGAAAATTTTCTGAAGTAAAAAAGAGAACATAGAAGGATATTTTTCTTTCATTTATGAGGTTTCTTTATTTTCTTTTTTTTTTTGAATCTATTCGCAATACATCCTCAATACTTCTACTCACTCACACAAGTAAGTGAATAATAATAATAAAAATACCCCTTGTGTGAATGTTTAGTATGAATGTATTTATTGGCGAAAATGTATTTATTAGCGTGAATGTATTATCAGAGTAAATGTATTTATTGGAGTGAATGTATTTATTAGCGAGAAAGTTAAGAATGTATGTTAAGTTTAGGTTTTTAACAGGGGTTGAAAGAAATTTTATAAAAGTATTTTAACCACATTAGGTGTAGATCACTTTAGGACTAATTCATTTAGGGTGGGCAGGAACGTTTGTTAAAAGTACTGTACGCCTCAGATATTTTGTATAGTAAAATAGACTCCTTAGAATAAATCATACAATCAGAAGCTACTAATATAAGTAAAATGAAATAAGAAATAAGTCAATAACATGTTATATTAGTGCATATGGCAAAAGACACTTTTTATTTTGTACATGAAATGTATTGGTGTGATATGTGTTGTTGTATGTTTGTAGTGTAGCACGAGCGGTTTTGGCAGCAAAGGGGCTTGTGTATATGTATATGTTTTAAAGAGAGAGAAGTATTAGAAATAAGCAAGAGATCACCACTGTTTTTAAAATAAATATATTATTCTCTAAATGAATTTAAATACTTCACAATATGCTTATTAAATTAATTATTTATCTAGATTAAATGCTAAACTCTTATAAATGGCACTGAAGTTAAGTGAGCGACTTCTGAGACAAGTGTTCTGATTGAATATCCAATTTACACTGTCTAAAGAATGCTCTGCTTTAGCGGGGGATTTTCTCCCACGTGGCATTGTCTTACCCTAACGGATTCTTGTCCCTTTGTCTCTTTAATAGCACTGACCTTAATTTAATAGTACCTGAATCTTTCCCCTGCACTAAAATACACTATTTGAAGTAGCTAAAATTCACTATTTTATTTTCCAAAATTATTTCACTTAAAATATTGTCAAAATTCACTAAACTATTTTTCCAAATTTATTTTTGCCCAATTGCTACTTCCAGTAGCACACACTTGATAATCAAATAAAATTCTAGTAGGATAAGGGATGGCACGAAACAACATTCCACACTCCTCCTCGTTGACTAGATCGATGAATTAAGAGGAGATGTGAGGAAAGATATTTGACAACCTGTGGCTCCACACCACCTTGCTGGACAAGGTTTTCTGAGTGGATGCCACCTAGGATAACATGTGCCATCCCAGCTCATGTGGACCCGGTTCCAGAAAGAAAATTAACTGAGAAGCGCGCTAATGGCCGCAGTTGTCGATGCGCAAAATAATAATAATAATATTAATAATATAAATCAAAAATATTAAAGCCGAAATCACAGCCCCATTTTGTATCTTAATTATATAATAAATAGCCTATTAAAAGAAGCTTTCCCTACTGAGAAGAGAAGCTCGTTTCTAGTGATGGTGGGTGGGTGGGGGGTACTTCTCTGATATAACCGTCGGCCTTGTACGGTGGAGGTATTTGTCTTTTGCGTCATACCAATTTCATGGCCTGTCTTTTTCCATACTTTGCAATTTCCTCTATCACCAATAGTAGTAGTAACAGTATGGTAGTTATTTTTTTATCGAAATTGTGCTTACTCAAGTTGTGGAACAGAAAAAGAAAAGAAAAAAAGGACTCGGCAGTTCTAACTCACATTACTAACTCACTGATAAAACTTGATCACATAAACATACTCACACTCTTGCAAGCTTTCTCTGCTCTCTTCTCCTGTAGGAAACGAAATTAAACTCTGACCGGCAGGTAAAAGTAGTGGTATTTATCCCTGTGTACTTCCTATGTATTTATTTCTCTTTCACTTTTTGCTTTCTCTCTATTAATTTGTTTAAAACTTTTAACATATACAATTATAAACAAATTAAACGAAGTTTTGTGGTCCCCTGAGTTTGATAATAATGTTTTTAGCGAATGTTTTTTATTTTGTGTGTGTGTGTGTGTGTGTGTGTGCGTGTGTGTGTGTGTGTGTATGCAAAATATCTAAATAATAATGAAATAAAAAAATTAAATACGATATCCCACTTTGATACCTATAACGAACCTGACAATGATATTTTAGGATATAAATCCGCAAGTGACAATTGAATGTGTTATCTTGTTTCACTTTTGTTCACTTTTTTCATAATTTTGTTCAAACTTCATATATTATTTGCATACAAAAATGCGTATCACTTTTATCTGAAACATTTTTGAGTTTAGAGTTTTGGTAATTTGAGTTTTTTTTTTTTTTTTTTTTTTTTTTAAGTTTCTCAATTCAGATACACAGCTTTAACTCTGAAACTCAAAATATTACCGCTAACATCCTGAACGATATTCCTATTCCTTCGGCAGACAATTTGCGATAATATTTCGATCTGTATCTTAATAAACGCCTTACATGGAATCCACATACTCGACTCAAGCGACTAAAATTTATCAGAGATATTTTCCATAATAACCGGCTTCTTTTTGTGATTACCGACCGGTTTCAGGATATTTTTCTGGTCATCATCAGGATATTTTTATAAATACACTGGGTTATAATAAATAATAATATACTACTAATTTACTGTTAATATATAATAATAATAATAATAATAATAATAATAATAATATATACTCGGTTGAGTGTATTCAGTTGATGCACACACACAGTTGAGTGTATCAACTAAATTTGCTCTGTGCAAATCTATGTTATCACTCTATTTGACAAACTTATCCTGGTGATGAGCGAACGTCCGAAACCGGTCGATGACTACAACAAAAAAAGAAGTAGGATATCACTGAAAATATCCTTGATGCTTTCCAACTCTGCGGAACCAACCACAACGGACTAAAATTTAATTCAGATACCGAATGATCAAAAGATTATTGGACAGACGATCCCACAAAGTCCTGCTCGCTCCTATACGGACATAGCATCGCATACTATAGCATCAATAAAAATTCTTCACCACATGCTTCATCCATGCTTCTTTTGTAAGTCAGCAACCACATTATCCACCGGTAACCTAAAAAAAATTCCATGTTATTAAAATTCATTCCAAACTTTTCCATTACAAAACCCATTGATCCCTCTCACAACTGGTCACACGCAACATTTCTTACTTAATCCTTTCTGAAGGTTTAAGCGCCGATAGTCTTGCGCTCATGTGATCGCTTAATATAAAAAAAAAAGGTCCGAATTAACTTAATCGGAATTTAACCGACTTTTGATGGCCATTATTGGATAGCCCTCATTCAATTCTGTTACGTTATTTTATATTTTCCTTTTCAGTTTTTATTTTTTTTATTTTTACAGTTTAAAAGAAAACCACAAACAGACAAACAGAAAAGAAAAGAAAATTGAAAAAAAAAAACACAAATAAATAATCTTCTTAATAAGTAAGCTCTAGAATATTATAACAAATGGTCAGTCTCAAACTTTTAAAACCCATTTATTGTAATTAAATTCCAAAATCAGGAATTACCTATATCTACCCGCTGATTCCTTTTTATTATTTCTGTTAACTTACCTTACGACATCGAATTTTCTTGTTCCGTTAGATATGGAATTGTAAATAAAGTTAAAATTAAAAAGAATATTCTTGAAAATTGTCCCCAAATGAATTTCTTTAAATTTGAAACGCTCACTAGCAGATATAAACGTAAATTTTTTAATTAAAACATTTTTCTGGTATAGATTTTTCTGGTGTTCTAAGGAATCTGTAATATTAGATTATTTGTGATTATATATTTTTTGGTTGGCGTTTTTTTTTTTCTCGCACTTGTAACTTTAGTCATTTACCCTAACACAATGATAGAGGAATTGGGAATACATGCCTATCCATTGCAGGACGTACTGAAAATTATTACATTGTAGTCCAATAATCTTTGAAATTTAAGAGATATTTTCCATGATATCTGTAATATGCACATTTTGAGTTGGACCTATTTCTTTTAAATTTAAAACAATGATTCCAAAGTATCTTAATATTATGTAGCTATTAGCGTCTTACATTTTCACTGAAACCTCAGTTTAAATTGCAAATTCAACTTTGTTACTACTTGGAACTGCTCATAAAACCATCTTTTTGTTGAACAATATTTGTTAAGTATAAATAGTATTACTAGTTTACAGAAAATCTTTGGAACCGTCTTCGTGAAGAATTTGAAAAAATGATAAAAAAATAAATAAAAAATAGTAAGGACGCCCTTCCGGTTGAGAATTATTTTGACAAAAACTTTTATTGCCAAATTCAATGGCAGTATGTAAATGGTATCTCAAGTTTCAGCTACCTAGAAGTTTTTCGTTTTTTGAGATACTTCGCTTCAAATACACATTCACCCGACATCTTTTACGTAATCTGGGTACCTCAAAACATGTATTTCCGGTGAAAACTTAATTTCGAATATTTGAAACGATCATAAAACTTCCTTTTTTGCAGAGTAAGAGAAAGCAAATAGCAGTAATGCGATAACAAAGGCCAGGATCAATAAACGACTATAGATCCATAAACGACGATGTATATCAATAAACGTTTAATGATATACTTTGCCCTGATAATGATTATCATTTAAATATCAGAGACATTTTCCGTGGTAGCCTGCTTCAGTTTGTGGTCATCGACCGGTTTCGGGCGTTCGCCCATCTTCAGGATGCGTTTGTCAGAGAGTGTGATAACACAGACTTGCACAGAGCAAATTCAGTTTATACACTGACTGGTCTTTTTAATTGTATTTTAAAACTAAACTCTTAAAATAGGTCAAAGGGAGGTATGGTCAGCTGGGTGGGAAAGGAATACGTGTTTGCGTTGTAAAAGGGGCAAAATTTCCTTAAAATGGAAACCACACGTGGGGGTCTAATTTTTAAATTCTGTTGTTGGAGGGAGATTCACTTGACAATTAAATAATCAGAATAACTTTAACCTCCAACCACCGACCAGCCTCCAACCTAACCTCCAACCAGCTGACCATACCTCCCTTTGACCTACTTTAAGAGTTTAGTTTTAAAATACAATTAAAAAGACCAGTCAGTGTATAAACTGAATTTGCTCTGTGCAAGTCTGTGTTACCACACTGTCTGACAAAAGCATCATAAAGATGGGCGAACGCCCAAAACCGGTCGATGACCATAAAATGAAGCAGGCTACCATGGAAAATGTCTCTGATACTTTCCAGCTCTGCGGAACCAACCACTACAACGATTATCATTTAAATCATTTGTATTATATTTTGTCAATTGCTTGAAACTAAGGCAGATGTTTCTTTAAATCTTTTATAAAAGTGACCAAGTTATTATTTTTTACATAAACTTTGCTATTTTTTTTCTCCTTTTTCAACGTATGTCACAATATATTGTAATATGCACACTGTTTGAAGAAATTATCATAATAGTTCGAATTATTATTATAAATAAAAAAAAAATCTTAGATATTTGATTATATCTTAAAAATTTAGATTATAAAGCCAAAAGTTGAGACTGGGTTTTTTGAAGGTCAGATAACCATAAAAGAGCACAGTTAGGAAAGTTGAATACCTTTTATAATTACAGTGAAGGGAATTTCCATCCCTTCCACTCTTCTAGGGGTGGAAAAGGTATATATATGTAAGGGCGACAATAATGAGTGAAATCAAAAATTTAGACTGAAGCTGTGCCGGAGTGTTTCCTGAAAAGTTGTAGTAGTGTTTGGTGGCCTACATTCAAAATGCCCAACCTTCAAGTCGAAGACTAATAATTTGTAAGTTCTACTCCTCCAAAATGTGATTATAAAATATTAGTATAATAATTTACAAACGAATAAGTTTTGTATCTATTTTATTAATTATTTGTATAATATATGAATATTTCTTTTTATGTGTGTTCTTTTGGGTATTTTGTATTCCTCATCAGTTCAGATAAACACAGACCTCACAAAATCCCTTTTGCAAAGATTCCAAATATAAATTATAATAATTAATTATTAATTAACATAATACATCTAGTTAATATACCCTCCAATACATAACATTACAATATATATATATATATATTTTTTTTTTTTTTTCTAACCTACTTTAGATCTGTGTTATTCTTCTTTAAACTACTTTAATCCTAAAAATATTTTAAAGATTATCTTTTTTATCTTTTTGAAGACTAATTATCTTTTTAATGTCTTATGTATCTCCACAATATCAATTATGTGTCATTACTGATTTTTTACTTTTTTGTTTACGATATATTTATTTCGAATTTGTAAGATAGAAGTTCCTATTTATGTATTGATTTTTATCATTATATATTTTCACTTAATTTGTTTTCTATATTCAACATATTGATATAAATTATATGTAATTTTTTTCCTTTCTCTCTCTATTCACTGTACTTTACTTAACTAAACTTTTATTTGCTAGTTAGTTAGGTAATAATTGCTATTTACTTTATGTTACTTTTTCAACTTTTGGCAACAATGTAACAGTTATAAGCCAATAAAGTATTATTATTAATATAAACGACTATTTCTTCCTTATGGCTTTTGCAAGAATCGGTAATATCTGAACATAATCTACGTAATCACAGAAGTATTCCTCGGCTTTGGAAAATTAAATATTTTATCGTGTACTAGATGTAGATGTAGATTGTTGTAGGGGATCATCGCAATGCAACCTGAAAGATCTATTGTGCTCCCCAGGAGCTTTCTCAGTGTACTGCCAGACTCCAAGCAGTGTTCTCTAGCTATAGACAACACTGCTCATCATCGTACAGTGAGTTGTAGAGGCTCCTAGGAAGAGAAAAATCTAAGGGTCGCATGCTGAATTCGAACCCGGAACCTCCACGTTGCTAGTCCAGCGTGCTACTACTGAGCTAATCACTTCCTTATTCCTTGGCTTACGCCAATTAAGTACTGACGAAGTGTATGGAGTACTGAGCAGTGGTAAACCGTGGGTACGCAACAGATACACCTTGCGGGCAATCATGTACTAATTATAGATGCGAACTTTTCACCTTTGGCTTTATTCATTATGTTAAATCATTATTTTACAAATTTAAATAAAGAACAGTAAAAGTAATAATATCTTTTGCATACTTTGAATAGTCTCTAGACATTAACTCAATGTAAACAGTTATTCCTACTGCTCTTGTAATATAATTATTCCAACATTCATTAATGGTTAACAAGATACAGTTACCCATTAGAATATTATATAATTCCTTCTGTTTCCTAATCCTAATTAAACAATCATGCTGATAAAACACAAGTAAATTATTTATTTAACAGGGTATCCATTGTTCTATTCAACCGGTTTTATCCGGTCTTATATTTAGTATTTTAACTCAGATTATAATATACAAATTTTAGAAAATTAGTATTAATTAATTTCATTAATTAATAATTATTATTTGCTCATTTTTCTGCTTCAAACGTAGTTTTTGTCCAGTTTAGTCTACGCACTAATTGAGTATCAAGTTTACATAAAAGTTCATGGCCATTTTGCGTGTAAAAGACATGTCAAACAGAGCCGTTTTGAAGTAGCGCTGCAGTCATTCTCCAAATCTGTTCTAGAAAATTGATGTAAAATATAATTAAGATCGTAATTATTTTTTTAATTATACACTAACACTAGTGAGGCTGTACCCTCGACTTCTTAACCTTCTCTCATCATATTAGCTATTATAAACCCTTTATTTATCCTATCTTTTGCAGGGTTTTTAAGATTTTTTGGTTGAATATAATTTCTAAAGAACTCGCAAAAAACAATCAAAGAATTAGAAAGAACTAATCAGAAAGAGATAATCTATTTATGGCTTTTTCAATGGCTCATCCAAAAGCAATATCTCTATTGTCATCCTTTCGAATAAATTTGCCTTTAAAATAAAAAGTCATTATTGTACATAATGTTCACCAAATTTTTTTTTTTTTTTTTATTGTTTCTAAACCGGTGAACTTATCTTTCTGAACTAACTTCATTCTTCTTTTTTTTCGATTATTGATCAAGATATTTTATTTTAAGATATACATGCGAGCACTCTTTTTCTATTTGCGTTTAAAGTGAAGTATGCCTATATTATTTTCAGGTGGGCTTTAGGTTTGACTAAATAAAATTCAACGTCAAGACCAGAAAACAAACTCTTTATCATTATACATACAACTTTAGATTAGATTAGACTAGTAAAAAAAGTGGCATAATCCTTATACCACGGCGTTCCAACACTAGGTCTTTTGTGGAACCTCAATGGTTTTAGCACTTTTTCCAGCTTCATCCTTTTAAGCAGACCTAACGAAACTGAAAGCGACTCTGTCATGAAAATCATAAGTTCGGGATAAGTTGCTCCTCATCAAGATGGCGCATTTTCACCCATGAATGTGAAATAAAAGGAATCTTCCTCAACCATAACAGAATCGGCACATCGCGTCCTCTGTAAGTAGTAGCTGATGCAGGTTACAACCATATTTCCGGTTATGTAGAAAATTTATTGGGTTCCAGATCTTTTTGTCGTTGGTCGCTAGGCTTTTCAGCCAATGATTTAATAAAAATTATTAAACAAAATTAATAAAGAGCAGAAGAAATAAAGATAGAATTAAACGAAACTACTTATAGGTTAGAGACAAGATTTTTCTCAGTCAGGCAGTATAATGGAAATGGAAAATGTACATGCAAAATTAAGAATACATATATTTTTCCAAGCAAAAGATAATAGAAATAATAAATAAGGTAAACTTTTACAAAAATGTTAGACGAAATATATTGTAACGCACCAGCCCACTGTGCCATCTAGGAAAGAAGGCAGATACCTAAGGTTCTCCTAGTGGCCGCTGAGAACGCTGGCGGCGCTCTAGTTCTCTCTAGAGGAATCGAGAAAGTTCTAGAAGATTCTCCACCGGTATAAATAGTGGGACCACAGAGAGTTGAGAGAGTTTTCCAGTTACAAACGAAGTCACTAGTTTGTGAAAAGTGTATAAAAAGTGAACAAAGTGAACTTTTATGGTTTAAACAGTGAAGTAATTATTACTGTGTTGTATTTTGTAATTTATTGTGTATAACAATAAATTGGTGTTTTCTTTATTGAAGTTTAGAGTATTTTATCTATACGAACCTACTTAAAACTAGTTGCAGTAGCTAATCTAGAGGGAAAAACGTTACAATATACATATACTAGTCACGAAGATAAGTCCAGCATACGAATGTCATAGAAAATTATTGCGATGTACCGGAAAGGCCTTGTACGACGGGCAACGGGAAAACTTGGCACTACAATTTCGCCGACCAACGTTTTTCCGGAGCGCTTATCAGATAGTTGTTAGTGCCCACTCGCACTTTTTCATACTCTCCCCTACTGGAATGGGGAGAGAAGAGCAGACGGTAACTCGCCTTTGCCCCACTTCTCAATTATAGAGCTATCTTGCGCCTTATGCGCGTACTTGGTTACAAAATTCAAACTACAATGTCTAGTAAATAGACTTACAATTATTTTTTATAACCTTTCGACTGTGGTTAAGTATGCCTTAGTAAATTTAGGCGAATGTTTCTTGATAAAAAATTTTACCAGCATCTTTTCTGGTGTTTGTAGACGCTGTTACCCCACTAAACTATACACCTTTGCTCAGATATCTACGCCGCTCTACGATTTCTTATGATTTTTACTTTATTAGTTTCAGCTTTAATAAACATATATCCATATAAGTACATATAACATAAGAGTGTGAGTGCGTGAGTGCGAATGTAAGTATATATATATATTCATAGACAGAGAAATAGCAAAAGAGAGAGAAAAATAAGGAGAGAGAGATACTATTAGAACAAATGGTTTGTACCCAATATTTTTATGCTGCTGCTTCCAAAAATGAAATCCCTCCTTACTACACTGTTTTACCAAATAACCAAGAAGATAGAAAAATATTTCCTGTGCATGAATATTCCTAGGTCTGGGAGCTTTGGTCAGCAATAAAAAAACAATCATGTTTCAGCATTTGTTTAAGAGTATGTCTTAAACAGAATACTCCATCTCTTTTTTCATGAATTTCTGACAAAATAACGAAATGACAAAAGCTTTTAGAATTCCATTTTCTCCCATATGAGTGGAAACTCGAATACGGTCCACTAAAATAATTTATTTTAATCACAGTTTTTAATGCCTAATTACCACCTGAAGTATAAAGTTAGTGTGACGCATACCTTGCTAATTACGCCATAATTGGCACATAACCTCTCTTGTAGTAATTGCCATAGAAGGGCTAAACTATTCAGATCTAGCAGGCATAATTATTATTATTATTTTTAATCCATTTATAAAATAATAATCATTATTATAAAACATAGGTTATATTACTAATTTTCTGTAACAGAAATCACACAATAATAAATGTTAGCTTACGAATTAGAAGAAGGGGTAAGAAAATTCCGGAAGAAATTCATTACATTTCCTTTCTACAGATATTATTATTATTATTATTAATGTCTTTATTGATTAATATTTTTGTAAAAAATAGTAAGAACAAACAATATACATAATTTAATAAACTAAAGACTACATCTTGGTCGATTGACCGTCAGAGGAGTCGTTAATACAAACTAAAGTAAATAAAAATTATTTATATAAATAAAATAAATAAAGTAAATATTTAAATAAAGTAAATTAAACTAGATGTTTCATTTATACGCAATGGCAACTGAACATAGCTGAGCGGAACTCAGAAAATACAAACAAAAATTAATAAAAAATAAAACAAAATAAAATAATAATATAAATAAATAAAATACAATGTTCAGAGAGAATAATACAAAAGTCCAGCAGATAATAGTAATTCATCAGAGACATTTTCCGTGGTAGCCTGCTTCGTTTTGTGGTCATCGACCGGTTTCGGGCGTTCGCCCATCTTCAGGATGCGTTTTTCAGACAGTGTGCCAACACAGACTCGTACAGAGACTGTGTTGGCACACTGTCTGAAAAACGCATCCTGAAGATGGGCGAACGCCCGAAACCGGTCGATGACCACAAAACGAAGCAGGCTACCACGGAAAATGTCTCTGATGCTTTCCAGCTCTGCGGAACCAACCACCACAACAGATAATAGTAATTCACAAAAAAAACGTTAACAAAATATATTTCAGCCTCGGGGGATAAATTAAAATGAAAATAAACTTGCATTAAGCCGTAATTCTTTTGAGTTTAGCACAAAAATTTGACAGAGCCATCCAGTCTTCACCATTTAAATAGCGCATCATTTCGTCTCGGGTTAACTGTTGATTTGTAAACCATTTCGCACTTACAGTAGGCAGTCTTGGACAAATAGCGATAAAATGATAAGTTCTGTGATAGAACCAACTCCAAATTATATAAGTCACAACAATCCCTGTCCTCATTACAAAAAAGTGAGCTACCAATATTTATCGCACCCCCCTCGAGCCTTTATTATCCACCTCTTGAGTTCCAGAGGTATATTACTAGTGAGGTAATGGTGCTTACCTAAGTTGAACTCCAACTCTCTATATACAGGATAACGCTCATTCTTCTCAACACCTGCCCTAAATTTATTTTCACTTTTTACAGATATATTATGCAATGGGAATAACATTGTGAATTTAAAATATACATAATATGTTATATAAGGAGAATATAGATTACTGCAATTACTTTGAAATATATAACAATTTGTTGGATATTATTTACCACGTATTCAAAAACCGCAGCTGCGGCTTGATGCTGTTTTTTAGTTAATGTAACAGTATTCAATTAGTGTATATTTTTTTTTCTACATTTTTCGTCTGTTCTACCCTCTAAAAACTCCCCCTAGCTGCGAAACGTAAAGAATAGTTGTACGACAACAGAATTCTACGGAAAATGCTGGAAAATTCAAGGCACATTGACAGTGTGATGGATGTAAGAAATATAAAAATATATTTAATTTGAAAAAAATCAAAATTATGATGAATATGTGACATTCCCTGGCAAATGGACATTTCAGGTAGAAGACCACTATTGTCTTTTAGAATTCATGAACTTGATAGCATTGTTGATACCCTTCTTCTCACGGGGTAAGATTTGAAATAACAATTAGAAGACATTCCTTCAACGCAGTTTGGTTGTAGACACCGAAGCAGAACACTTGTTTTTTGCTCTCTTAGCATCAGTGCATATTAATAAGTTAACAACTTCTTTGTAAATAACTTATAGTTATTGTTTTGATAGAATATATTTATAATTAGCAGTGGTGACTACTTTCTTATTTCTGATACTTCACTCTCTTAAACACATATACTTACAAGCCCTTTTACAAAACCGCTCAAGCCACTACAAGCTACCACTACAAAATAATATTTCAACAGCTGTATTATTTTGGAAGAATTCCTGCATTACATTTTTATGCTTTATGCTGTCAGTAGCCTCTATTGTGATTCATTGCAAATATTGTATACAACACTTTGCTGTCAACTGTGACCCTCCTGGTCTCATCCCATAGCCTACCATTGATTTTCACCGGGAGTTATAGCCCCCGCTTGAGAACAACTTCAAGTTGTTCAATCGATTTTCCTGGAAAAATATAGGGTGTTTCAAAAAGGACTTTACAACTTTGAACATTTATATAGATTTATTCAAAAAAGGTACAGTGCTGGTTTTAGTGTTGTTTTAAAGGGAAACACATCAAGTTTTTTTACCTTAAACTAAAGATGTTCTATGTGGCTTCCGTTGGTTATCCTGCAGACATCCCATCGGTATTCGATTTCTTCCCAAACTCGCACTAGCATTGCAGGTTCAACTTGCTCAGCGGCGGCGTAGATTCTTGCTCTAAGTTCCGGTAGAGTGGCCGGCAAAGGAGGTACGTACACCTTATCCTTGATGAAGCCCCAGAGGAAGAAGTCCAGCGGTGTTAGGTCTGGGGAACGTGGGGGCCATGCAATTGGCGCAGCACGGCCAATCCATTGACCTGGAAAGCGGTCATTGAGAAAATCCCGGACGTCAGTCAGATAGTGTGTTGGTGCGCCATCTTGCATGAAATACACATTTCGTTCTCGGTCATCGTCATCAATCTGTGGTATCAAAAATTGTTGTAACATATCCAGGTACACTAACCCGTTGATGGTTGTCTCTTGGAAAAAAAAGGGGCCGTACATTTTCGTCTTGCTCAACGCAACAAACACGTTCACTTTAGGGCTATCACGAGCATGTTCCAATGTTTGATGGGATGTTCACTGCCTCAAATCCTACAGTTATGTGTGTTAACCTTGCCACTTATGTGAAAAGTTGACTCGTCAGAAAAAATTACCTTGTCCAAGAAATGTTCATCATCAGCCCCCTCGATTTAACATATCCGCACAGAAGTTCCTCCGGGCAATTTTATCAGTGTCTTTAATTGCTTGGTAAAATCGACAATCTGTACGGTTTCAAATGCAAACGTTTTCTCAACACACGCCAAACCGTTGTATGTGCGACTTGAAGTTCACGAGATGCCCTCCGAGTCGATTTTCCTGGGCTACGTTCAAAACGTTGTCTCACTTGTTCAACGACTTCGTCAGATGTGCGTGGACGACCGGATGATTTCTTATGTTGTACTGAGCACCCCGTTTCTACAAAACATTTATGCCACTGATAAATTGTAGGCCTACTAGGAGGATCTTTAGCGTACTTGTTACGAAAATTACGCTGAACTGTTGTCGCCGACTTTGCTTCTTCGAACCAAAACACACAGCTAGCACGCTCGGGTCCAGTGAAAGCAGCCATCTTTAACGTAACTGCCGCTAGCGCTTGTTGCGGCGCGATTCTGCACTAGCGAACTACGTGAGTCAAAACTTGATGTGTTCCCCTTTAAAACAACACTAAAACCAGCACTGCACCTTCCTTGAATAAATTTATATAAATGTTCAAAGTTGTAAAGTCCTTTTTGAAACACCTGATATATATAAAAAAAAAGTGATATGATTTTATAGACTAATGTAAAGTTATAAAGCCAAGTTTAAAGAAAATTGTTGTTGTCATTTGGAGAAGAAAAATCGTGAAAAACTAAAAAAACATAAATTATTCAATAAAACTGCACCTCCGATTGGTGGATTTTTACCATAGCCTTCATGTTCGGATTCAGTTGTTGAGATATTCTGTTTTCACACATCGGACACTCACTCACTTATAGCCAGTTGTTAAGAATATTGTTTTGATCCTCTGAATCAAATGATGTAGCTTCCGATGTAAACTTCTTTTTAAAAGAAAATGATGAATTCTCTTTGGAAAAAAAGAAAAAGTAAAAAAGTTATCAGCAAATCTATTTTATCACATGTGTAAAGTTTCTTTCAATTTTCTGAAAACAATTGTGTCCAAATCACGACCCCAGATCTCTCTAAGTAAGCTCCGAACTGAAATTGATTGTGAATATGTTTAAGGGAATTGATAAAAATTGAATATAATGAGCTTACCAATATTTAAACGTTGGAAAATATATTATGAAGCGGGCAGCAAAACGCCGGATCTGATATATGTTTGTAATTTCCTCCGTAAATCATATATTCCATTCTCCAAGTAGAAGGGAATCCTTCTATATCACCCACCGTAGATGGAAAATAGAGAGAGAGCTAAGCAGCTGGGAATGTCAGCAGTTACTAACTTTATACAATTACACATTATCCAAAATTAAGTGTTATTACAGTCTGAGCATAATCGTCTTCATCTATTTAAGCAATAGAATTAGAGTCAGACATTGCAGAGGGAAGAATGAGAAAGTATAGCAATTTATTATTTTGGTGAAAAAATTACTAAGGAGAAATGATTGGGTAGCTAAATCATCTGACTGCAGTTTAACCAGTCGTAAGATTAAAGATAAACGTTCCTAGACGGGCTTGGCTTCATCTAAAGAATCGTCTAGAATTGATTAAACCAGAGGAAAATTCAATACTTTAAGAATGAACGGTCGTAGGGCAAAGTATAAATTTTGAAGTTACATGGATTTTTTTTTTTTTTAAATATAATAAAATATGTAATTTTTCCTTCAACAAAGCTCATTATAATATAAAACTACAGGGTTTTCATGTTAAGTGCAGTTCATTTTGTCCTACTTTTTTATTATAGAAGCTGAACCCAATTATCCTATTACCCCACTTTTCATGGTGATTTATAAATGTAAAGGTAAAAGAATTTATTAGTTATCAAAATAAAAATTACAAATCTTATCATAAAATACAAAAAAAATCTGGTGTGAAACACTCACATGACGTTCTTTTACAATTTATACAATTATAAATAAATCAATCAAACAATCAATTTCTAGCAATCTTGGAAATTTTATATCTGACTTCAATGTAGTTGGGAGAACTAAACTAATCTAAAATCAAATGACTAGGAAAAATAAATATATATATAGATATGTAGCGGTGTGTTGGTGTAGTGGTTATGAGCATGGACTTGTAACTGGGAGGACCCCAGTTCGAGTCCGGCGTATAAATGCTAAATTTTATATTTATTTAAAAAATGTTATAGTAAAGTAGGTGCTTCCGCCTCTGCCCACGACACCTAATTTGGTAGTTGGACGTTAAGCCCGCCTGAAAAAATAGGCATTACTTTACTTTATATAGGTATGTATGTATGTTGAACGTTTGGTTGAACCCCATAGTTCTATACCATACGCCCAGATAGGCTTTAAAATAGACTTATAAATTAGTCTTTTATTGTCTAGAAAGAGTTTTAGATCTGTTGTCCAGTAGTCTTTTAAGTTGTCGAAAACGTCTGTTTAGTTCTATTCTTTTAAGTCGTGTATAAGAATTCCTGGTAAGTCTTCAGTCTAGGTAAAGCCCAAGATAGCGAAACAACGTTGACCAATTCCCACCGTTGGTAAGGGAATTAAGTTGTTGTAGATTTCTATGGGCTATTTACGGGATCATTATTGGTAGCCAGGATAGCTGGATTATCTGCATAAGTGAGAACGATAGTATCAGGATGTGGGGTGGTATGTCTGCAGTGTATATTGAGTAATGGATAGGACCTAGAATGCTGCCTTGTGGCACTCCAGCTTCGGCATTAGTATACAAAGAACAACGAAACCCCTTAATATCTTTATTGAGAAAACCGTTGAAAATTGAAAAAAACCGTTCTATTTTTTTTGCAGTCAAGCTTTACTTCCAACGACCGACCAGGTGTTGCGGCCAAAATCCAAGGCAAAAAAAAAAGAGAATCGAAACCAAAACACAACCTAGCTTTGCGGTCCGCGCCTCTAACTATTCTGCACCATCCTTCTCTCCTTTCAAGCATGCCGAAGATGGAGTGCCACAAGGCAGCATTCTAGGTCCTATCCATTACTCAATATACACTGCGGACACACCACCCCACATCCTGATACTATCGTTCTCACTTATACAGATAATCCAGCTATCCTGGCTACAATAATGATCCCGTAAATAGCCCATAGAAATCTACAAACCCATCTCTCCTTCCTAGAAAAATGGTTAAAAAAAAATGGGTCATTAAACTTAATGAAAAAAAGTTCCAAAACATTACCTTCACATATTACTCTTCCTCCAGTTTACTAAAAACAACTTAATCCCCTTATCAGTGGTCAACGTTGTTCCGCTATCTTGGGCTTTACTTAGACCGAAAACTTACATGAATCCTCATACAAGGCTTAAAACAAAAGTAGAACTGAACAGACGCTTTCGACAACTTAAAATACTAGTGGGCAACAGATCTCAACTCTCTCTAGACAATAAAAGACTAATTTATACGTCTATTTTAAAGCCTATTTTGGGCGTATGGAATATAATTATTTGGGTTCAACCAAACGCTCAAGTCTCCAAAGACTATAATCCCTACAATCCAGAATTCTCCATTCAATCATTACTCCTAGTAAGAGGAAGTATAGTAATCGTGTCAAATTTTCGATATCGAGTTTTCACCGGAAATATCCGTTTTGAGGTCCCCTGAGTCCAAAAATGTGGTTTTTAGCAAATGTTGTGTATGTGTGTGTGTGTGTGTGTGTATATATATATGTATTTGAACAGTATAGCTCAAAAACGAAAAATCGTAGAAAGTTCAAACTTGATATTCCGTTTAGGTATCACCATGGGACCCGACAGTGGGTCATCTGTTAAAATTCCTCAACCGGAAGTACCACTTTACTTGTTGGTTTTTTTACGTTTTTGCAATTTTCTCAAAAATCGCTCCAACGATTTTCCTCAAACTTTCAATATCAACTACAATACTAACAGCTATAACTTTTATTTGAAACATTTCTCTAGAAAAATTCATTTAAGGGCACTTCTGGGGGAGGGGAGGGGTTAGGTTTTCATCTAAAGTGCTATTTCAGTTTATTAGACAATTCTATCATCTAAATAATGTTAATTAAAATTAAATATGTTGTTGAAATTCCGAGTTTGAAAAAAATCGGATAACCGGAAGTGCGTTTACTTTACCACTTTACTAAATAATTTTTTCACTTTTTCGCGATTTTCTCGAAAATGACTCCGACGATTTTCTTGAAACTACCTATATAAACTAAACATACAAAGATCTATAACTTTTATCTAAAACATTTCTCTGGGAAAATTCATTTAAGGGCACTTTTAGGGGAAGGTTGAGGTTACAGCTTCCTCTAAAGTGGTATCATAGTTGATTATACATTCTGTCATCCAAACAAAATTATTTAGAAATAAATAGATGACCTAAATTCCAAGTTTTAAGAAAATTTGTAAAGCGGAAGTGCGCTTTTACTGAACAGTTTTTTCAGTTTTCGACAAATTTCGTTATATTTGGTACACATTCTATAACTTTTGTCAATTATAATTTTGAGAACAGGAGTAAGAGAAAGTTGTGTGAGTGTTTCACACCAGAATTCTCCGGAACATTTAAACGCTCCTTTTTTTACGTCTCCAGCCAAACCATACACACTGACCTTAATATAAGTTTCCATTGCTCAAGTCGCCCAAACCCGTTACAAAGAAATTTCATATTAACCTACAGTTCTACACAAATCTTTCAGTTCAACACCTCTCTTTCCGAACTCATCCTAATAACCCTTTTAGACGTCTTAAAAGACAATGTCCTCGTGATCTCCTCTCAAGTGAAAAGAGTGAATAGTATTTTTGTGTAGTTTTGGAGTGTTATCATTGGATAGCTTCTCCACTCATTTTGTATTTATGTTTTTTTTTTTGTAATTATTGTTAATTATAGCGTTGACGTGCTAATTAATATTAGTTCTAATTAATATTACAATATATTGATGTCAATATTGTATAATAAAAGGAAATGACACTTTTAAGGAAAGGCTAATAACACCCTTCCACCGAAAATCCCCCCCCCCACCAAATTTCAGGGACAATTTTTTCTGAATGAATTTTTCCCGGCAACATGTTTCAATAAAAAAAAAAAACAAAAATTGAAGCTAATTATGTATTAGTTGAATGACATGTTTAATTATAAAACTCGCATAAAAATAAAAAATAAAATAAAAACATTTTCAATAAAGTGAAAAATCCAATTGGATCGATCTTGTCCAAGTCCCGTAATAATTAAATGAAATATGATAGATATTGGAGTTTTCCACGAGTTTCCGGTTTTTTGAGTTATGCTAACCACAGATAGGCATCTGAACACGTACACAAACAGAAAACCAATTTCTATAAGCCACTTTATCAAGCTCAGGGAACCTGTATTTCCAATGAAAACTGAAAATTGAAAATTTCCTCACTAACGCAACACTTCCTCATACCAGCAGCATGATAAGAGTGAAAAAACGCTTTGAAAATAAAGATGAAAAAATTTTTTGCATTCCTGTAAAAAACAGAAAATGGACTTACGACAGGATGATTTTTCTCACCTAGAGAATTTTAAAAGAATTATAGGAAAGGCGGAAAAAAAAAAATGGAATCAGTAAAAATAAAAAAAAAAATCTGGTGTGAAACACTCACACAACTTTCTCTTACTCCAGTTCTCAAAATGATAATTGACAAATTTTATAGTTTGTGTACCAAATTTAATGAAATTCGTCGAAAACTGAAAAAACTGTTCAGTAAAAGCGCACTTCCGGTTTACTAATTTTCTTGAAACTCGTAATTTCAGCCATCTATTTATTTCTAACTAATTATGTTTGGATGATAGAATTGTATAATGAACCCTAGGATAGCACTTTGATGAAAATCTAACCCCACCCCACCCCTAAAAGTGCTCTTAAAAGAAATTTACCAGAGAAGTGTTTTAGATAAAAGTTGTAGATCTTTGCATGTTTAGTTCATATACGAAGTTTCAAAAAAATCATCAGAGCCATTTTTGAGAAAATTGCGAAAAAGTGAATAAATCATTTAGTAAAGTGGTAAAGTAAACGCACTTCCGGTTATCCGATTTTTTTCAAACTCGGAATTTCAACAACATATTTAATTCTAATTAACATTATTTAGATGGCAGAATTGTCTAATAAACTGAAATAGCACTTTAGATGGAAACCTAACCCCACCCCTCCCCCAAAAGTGCCCTTCAATGCATTTTCCCGGAGAAATGTTTCTAATAAAAGTTGTAACTCTTTGTATGTGTGGTTGATGTTTAAAGTTTAAAGAAAATCGTCGGAGCCATTTTTGAGAAAATCGCAAAAAAGTAAAAAATCCAACTAGTAAAGTGGTACTTCCGGTTGAGGAATTTTTACAGATAACGTACAGTCAGATCCCATGGTGACCTCTAAACGGAATATCAAATTTCAACTTTCTACGGTTTTTCGTTTTTGAGCTATGCTGTTCACATACACACACACACGGACACACACACACAGACCATTTGCTAAAAACCACTTTTTTGGACTCAGGGGACCTCAAAACGGATATATCCGGTGAAAACTCGATATCGAAAATTTGACACGATTACAATACTTCCTCTTACTAGGAGTAAGAGAAAGTAAAAATAAAAAAATGTAGTTATTGCTTGAATTGTGACACTGTTCTTGTTTATAAAATTCACCATTTCATAAACACAAACACAGAATAAGGACATCGTTTCCTAGCAACATCAAGGAAGTTATTACACTCATTTCACTTACTTTACACACTTCCCTTTTGTTCTACAAAACTTTACTATTACTACTAGCTGCTATAAATTTCTTCAAATTTATCTTTTATTACTTTAAATAAAAGAAATTTTTATTTCCTTAATATATTTTATTGAATGAATAATAATATAATAAATATTATCCTAGTACTTTTAATTATTAACACTACAATATGCATTTTTTTTTTTTTTTTTAATGGAGTTTGATCTGGGTAGATTGAAAAAACTTTACATTCTTGCCAACATTACGGAATTATATATTTCCCCAGGGCAACATGCAAAAATACAATTATTTTACAATGGAAAAAATTACATGAAATGAAATATACTTTTTTTTATGATTTTTTAATATTTATAAATTACAATTGTTTCAGTATTTCATTGTATAAAACCATTATTGAATAAACTATTTCGTTTTTACATACATTGTATCATTTATGCATTTACATAATATCTATTATTACAATCCATAACAAATACTTTCGTGCGTCAAACTGTACGAGAATTATTAAAAAAAAAAAAAAAAAATTCTCCGACTCACGAGATAAATATTCGAGTTTTTTTTCTGCAATCATGAGAAAAACACATTATTTCACAAGAAATATTGTGCAAAATATGTGGCCGCTCAAATTATATTGAGTTGCTCAACAAACACAACATACTAATCAATTCGAAATGAACATCTTTACAATTGCTCGAGTTAAAGTCTAACAGATTTATTAGAAATAATCAAAACACAGTCTGTACACAGTATTCATAAAAAAATACAAGTCATAAAAATAATACTGATAAGATGTAAATCTCAAATCTAAAAACAAGAAAGCAATAGTTCATTAACAGTTGATAATAAATATAGAAAAGAACTAAAAACAAAATATAAAAAATTAAAATAAATGAAATTTGATCAGGCTGTCGTTATTGACCATTAGAGTGGAGTTGATGAGGAGAGAAATTTAGGTTTGATTAATTAGACGAGATATGAAAACACTGTTATACTATAGCTATAAGTTTACACTAACTGCACTGGACTTGTTATGATTTTATGGAATAAAAGGTGAGAGTAGAGATATGACACGATGCGATGTATGGTTGAATCTGATATATATATATATATATATATAGATGGTAGATTCTCACTGGCTTATATACAGGTTCTCCCACTCTAGCCTGCTTAAGTCAGAGAGTACCAGAGAGGGTCTGTTTTGTCTCTCTTAATTCTCTTAATTCTCTCTCTTGCCATTGCATCACCCGGAGAAGCTGTATATAAGCCAGTGAGAAACTACCATATATTATATATATATATATATATATTATATATATATCATATATATCTATATATATATCATATTCAACCATACATCGCATCGTGTCATATCTCTACTCTCACTCTAGCCTGCTTCAGTCAGAGATTACCAGAGAGGGCCTGTTTTGTCTCTCTTAATTCTCTTAATTCTCTCTCTTACCATTACAACCATATAAGCGGTTATGTAAAATACCAAGCGAATCGAGTATAATTTGCTCGGTAATGGTCAGAAGATGATTCTTGTCTATTCCGACTTGGTCAAAGAAATCGCTCGTAGTGCAGGGTATTATTGCTCCTCTACTTCCGAACTACAAACCCCTTACGATATAGTTTCGATCCCCGAACATTTCGCGCTAATTTTTTCTTGCAGGTGATGAATGCATTTCACACAAATATGCCTTTTCTCTTCGTCGATTTTTCACTCCCTGGTTGGGGTCGTTCGTTTCGAATCGGATGGTTGGATCGATGATCAAAGCTTCATTGTTCCCTTTAAACAGGTTTTGTCGGCAAACCTGCTTGAACCATCCTTGTCGTTGCGGTGAACTTCATTGAAGAACAGGTGTATCCACTTTCATTGAGAAGCTTGGCAATTCTTTTTTTAACCCTATGATAGTGATGGATGACGAGGAGCTTGTTCTGTGGACAGATTCCCAACACGTGAGTGGGGTTTCTGACTCTCTGCCGCATTTACGACAGAGGGGTCCAACACCTCCGATCGCTTGTGCTCCGGTACCGGGAACCCCACGAAGAGGGGCATAATTCATATTTAGAAATCAATAATATTTAGCAATAATTATTTAGAAGCTAAAAACATAGTTCTTACCTTCGGAAAGATTAGACTTGGTTATAGAATATTTGATTTTAAAGTTTGTAAAAATGTATTGATTAAGAAATAAATTACATTAAACATTATTTAAACACGTTTCATGTGAATTCTCTACATATCATTTATTTATTATAATATATATCGTACAATTACTTTCAATTATTGATTCAATTAGGTGCTGGATTCTGCCCTTATAATATTAAATTTACAATGTTTTCCTTTTGGCTAAATCTGATTGTTCCACATAACTCTCCGCTAAAGTGGAACTTTTCCAACCGCCATGCTGTTTCCATCTTAATAAATTTCCACCTTCATTTGCTTGTAAACTTGCTGAAGTTTGTTGAAAACAGTGTGTGAAAGTAACTTATTAGAGAATGTAGTGCGTAACTCACACTTGTGTGTGAAAGTTGAACTTTTTTTCATTAAATTTAGTGTAATAATCGTCACATTATTCAACGATTGTAGGAAAAACTTTTTTATGGTTTGTAATGGTTTTAGACAATGAATATTAGTACAACTGTAGATATAAATATTAAAAATTACAAAAAATACATTTTAGGTAATCTATTATTTCATTTTAAACAGTCTTTTTTTTTTTAGCATATGATAGTAAGTTAACTATTTATTTCACTATAAAATTCTTCCATTGTAAAATAATTGTGTTTTTTTGCATGTAGCCTGAGGAAGGAATTATATATTTCCAAAACGTTGGTATAATAGGTTTCAGAAGGAGAGAAGTTGGGTTGGATAGATAAATAAACTAGAAGTAAAGCTGAACACTGTATAATAGAAAAGTAGCACAAACTGCCTGGTCTTTACACTAAAATGGTAGTGAGAGGTAAAGAGAAAGGTTGATGACGCGTTGTGACTGCTGTATGAAATCTGCTGCAAGAAGTGCTCTTCAGCAAAAACATCTCCCTTACTTTGCTCCCTCTATATATTAATTCTTTATATATTGCTCTCTCCTTTAAGGTAAAAAACCAACAGCCAATAAGAGCTGATACTTGCCCGACAGCTGATTCTATTGTTTAGGGGGGAGTTAAGCACAATGAGTACCCCACCGCTGTTTAGTTTTGGCTCCGCTACCAAGGTTGCCTCTAATTGTAGCTCCCCACTTTTGCTCAAAATGCTGCACCATCTTTTCTCTCACGGAAATCAAGGTAAAATGCGCTAGACCAAAAGCTTGTAATGCTATTTAAACATAGTCTTTTCCAAAATATTTCCATTGTATGTCCAAATCTTGAAAAGCTAGCACATTTGGCTAGCAATTTTTCGTAACATTTGCTTTTTTTGGTAAAAAGAGAAAGTGAAACTGAAGAAAACAAATAAAACTTGGAACTTCTAAATCAAGTTCTTTTAGAAAGGAAAGTTTAGTAATTTTAGTCTGCCCGAAGGTAATACCAAAGGTCCAAGGTTGTCTAGGTTGTACTAAGAGGCATCACTTTAAATGGATAAAATTAGTTTTAAAACTATCTACTATTTGTTGTAATGATTTCGTTGAAACTAAATCTCTGACCTAGAAACTAGCATTAATGAAAGCGATTTCAGCTGAATTCAAGAAAAACTATTAAATTTTATATAAACTGCTGAAAAAATATTTTTTTTTTTTATGGATTCATGTTGTTGAACTCTAATCCAAAGGAAAAAAAGAACAACTACAAAAATTAAAGAAAAACCTGATTTTATTACACAGAATAAAAAATGAAGCTAAAAAAAAAATCTGTAAAATTCAAAATTAAAATGGTACTTATTTATTATCACTTCTACATTTATTTCAACAGTATTTAGTGATACCTCCTCTTGCTCTGATAACTGCAGCAAGCCTCCTTGGCATTGAAGAGATTAGATTTTGGATAACCTCTTGAGAAATCTCATTCTATTCATCAATAACTGCTGTACTTAGTTCCCAGAGAGTGCTAGCGGCAATCAGGCGAAGTCTGAGCCGTCTTCTAATTGTGTCCCAAAGGTGTTCTATGGATTTAGGTCTGGACTTCTCGGTGGAGAAACCAAACGTCGAATCCCAACATCCTGTAGGTATTCAAGGATAACTCGAGCAGTATGAATGACATCTAGCATTGTCCAGCATTAATAGAAAATCACCGACTCTTCCAGAAATTGGCACAACATATCACTGGAGCATCTCTTCAAGGTACTTCCGGGCATTTAGCGTCCCATTTTCCACGATATGAAAGTCTGTACGTCCGTCAAAACTTATGCCTCCCCAAATCATAACACCGCCTCCACCAAAAGCCACTCTTGGAGAAATGTTAGCCTCTGCATATCTCTCACTTGACGCCTCCAAACTCTCATCCTTCCATCTGGAGAATGTAGGTGAATCTCGACTCATCTGTGAATAAAACACGTCTCCAATCCTCTGTTGTCCAATTGACATGTTCTCGTGAATATTGCAGTCTGGCGACTCTATGTGCTCTGGTGAGAAGAGGGCCAGTAGCGGGTATCCTGGAAACCAAGTTTGCTTCATTTAACCTTCTTCTGACTGTCCTACTTGAAATATGGACATTACGGACATCAGCGATCAAGTGACGTAATTGATTGCTAGTGACGAAACTGTTCCTTAACACATTCAGATGAATAAATCTCTCATCTGTCCGAGTTGTACTTCTGGGACGTCTTCGGGAGTATCTCCCAGTCTCCCTGTAGCGCATTAACATTCTTGAAACATGTGGATTGGTTCATTCCTAGTCTCTGAGCAATAATTGACTGCTGAACCCCTTCTTCATGCAATGTTACCACACGTACTGCAATTTTTTCCGAATAATTACCAAGAAGAGGCATGTTAAGAACAAAAAGCAAAAATAAAAAAGAACTGATAAGAAAAACCTCATCAAACATGCGTAGAAGAGAGAAATTACCATAAGCAGTGAAAGTGATGAACTGGGATTTTTATCATGTTTCCAAGAGTTCAGAGAATTAGTCATTTGAAAACATAAACAAATGGTTAAGGCTCGTATTTCTCTTGGATCAGTGTCCACTCACAATGAATCCACAAAAAAAAGTGTAGTAATAGATTGTAACTTCAAATTTCAACATTTTGAAATTTTATGCAATATTTTTGTCCACCAGTTTATTATATAAAATATGCATTCGAAAATTTATTTTATTTCAACCAATTAGAATGGTTAAAATAATTTTATGACCAGAAGGGATTCAATTGTCATATTATGAGGATGTTATGTAAAAATTAATTATTAAATTATGTAAATTGTACAAACACGCTAAAAAAATTATAATGTAAAAATAACTACTAATTATGGAAATAAAGTTAATAATTTTCAAATAAAATCATATAATTTATTTATAAAAACAACATTAATGAATACATCAAGTGATATTTAAAAGCTTAGATCAAAAATTCCCTTAAATTCTTTTTTGAAATGTAAAAATTTCCTAAATCGTAACTATAAATAATTACTTTGAAAAGGAATATTGCATTGAATATTTTTTTAGATTTTAAATTTGGGTTTAAAATTTAAGAAACCTCTATAAAGTAGTTAAACTAGTTAGCTTTTCAGATCGCACTAAAATTTGATGCATTTATTAGATAATGTCATCCAATAATTAAATTATTCTGGGAATTATGACAACAGATCCTATAAACAGTCATTCTCTCGCCCTCCCTCACCTTAGTGTATTTTCAAGTATCAGACTACTTCAGTCGCAATAATTATACGACCCGTTTCAGTGTGGTTATCGAAAGGGATTCAACACCAGAGTGCATTGCTGAAAGTAAATTGATGATATTCGTAAAGCGGTTGATAATAAGAATTATTATTATTATTCACAAAAGGGGAGGGCAAACCCTACGCTATCCAAAGCCTCCTGATAATAAGAATGGTAACAATTCTAGTTTTGTTCGACTTTAGCTAGGCATTTGATTGTGTCAATCCCAATTTATTATTGTGGAAGTTGAAAGATATTGTATTTTTTTTGGGAGCTCATTGAAATGGTTTCATTCTTATTTTTGAAAACAAAGAACAGCAAGTTATCGTGGATAATATGGCTTCTTGCTGGCAGAAGTTTAGTGTTGGAGTTCCGCAAGTTTCAGTACTGGGCCTCTTACTTTTCTCTATTTATGTCTGTAGCATCAGCCAAGTGATGAAGTTCTGCAATCTTCTGATATAATGCTGATGATTTGCAGATCTATTCCCATTATATGTCTGTTTCATTAGGTGAAGGCATTCGTAAAGTTCAGATCAATGTTTCTTCGATACCTTCTTGGGGCGATAGTAACCGTCTGAAGATAAATATTTCAAAAATTCAGACATTGTGGAATTCTTCAAATTCATTAGCAGAATTTATTTTGAGAATTTATCTCATCTTTGTAATAATGCTATTCCCTACGTTAGTTCAGCAAATAATATAGATGTATTTCTTAACAATACAATATCTTGGACTGATCACATACAACAGAATTCCAATAGGATTTATAAAACTATTTACCAATTAAAGTATAATAGGCATATGTTACCTATGAACCTTGGAAAGGTGCTCATTTCCTTTCTAGAATTTCCTCATTTAGACTATTGCTGTTTAGTTTATAATGACCTCACTAATAAATTGAACACTAAACTTTAAAAAACCCTCAATCAATGTGTTAGATTTATTTTTGAACTTACACATAAACAACACATAACTCCTCATCTTTTAACTCGTCGTTGGTTGAATTGGGAAAATAGAAGAAAGTATTTCTTGGGTATGATGTTCTACCCAAGTCTGACTGGATAGTCTGTTAGTACTGGGGTCCTATCATACCTTGCCAGTTCACTCGTTTTCAAGTTATGTTAAAAAACGATTTACCAGAACTGACTTGACAGAATTAGTGGTGCTTCGCACCACCATCTCTCACATCTTTTGTCATTGTAGGCTGTAAATTATTTTGGAATTCTTTACCGATATCAATTAAAACATCAAAATATATAGGTAGGTGTTATCTATGAACCTTCGAAAGATGGTTATTTCCACCTTTGTTTATCCTCATTTAGATTATTGCTGTATAGTTTATAATTACCTCACTAGTGAATTGTATACTAAACTTCAAAAAGCCCTCAATTCATGTGTTAGATTTATATTTAAGTTTAAGAAAGATGAACACATAACTTCTCATCTTTTATTTCTTCGTTGGTTAAACTGCGAAAATAGAATAAAGTATTTCTTGGGTATGATGTTTTACGTTTTTCTTAGCACTGGGGTTCTCTCGTACCTTGCCAATTTTCAAGTCTAATGTTAAAAAACGATTTACCAGAACTGACTTGACAGAATAAGTCATACCGGTGCTTCGCACCACCAACTGTCAGAGATCTTTTGTCATTGAGGGTTGTAAATTTTGGAACTCTTGATATGAATTAAAGCATCAAAAACTTTAAAAACTTTCAAAAGTAAATTATACGATCACTTATTTAATATTCAACAGTCTTGTTAATTGATTTTTTATTTCTTTCCATATTATATGGTTCATTAATTCCTTTTTTATTGTTCCCTTCTTAAATTATATCTTCTTTTTTTTAAGTAACTTTAGTTTTTATTGTAATAATATTGTTTTATTATTCCTTAAGGGAATTCATTCCCAGGACATTAATACATTTTCTCTCTTTCTTTCCTTCTGTCTGATGGCTGTAATATTTACTTAACATAAATAGAAAAGTAAGAATAGAGGATCATTGAGAAGTCTATTGATAAATATCTGGAAATACAACAAGGAAAGTATCGAAGAAAACTTTGTAAGTTTGGTCTATTCTCGATTGTTAATATTTTGGAGTTTTATTTTGTTGGTATGACTTTTTCCAATTAACAAGAGATTAAACTGGAACCACATACTTGACTGAAACGCCAGGATACAAACAGACGTTACAAATTATTTTCTTTTTTTTTTTGGCATTAACTTTTACGCTATTGCAAATTACTTTCTAGACTAGGTTAAGGGATTTGGACGGAAATTTTGTGTCGGATCCGTGGATCCGTGTGGTGACATCCAAACGGAAATCAAGTTTCTCTTCAAACACAAATGCTTCCTTTTAATACATTCACTTACAACAGTAAGGAAACATAAAAAATTTAATTTAAAACTAAAGAAAAATTATTATATTTACCTTCTGCAATCCAAACGGTTTTCGTGATACAAAAAGGCCTAATAGAATTTGTCTATATAATTTTGCAGACTTCCTCGGCCTTTGTGATGTTGTGATGGATGCAAGAAACTTGAAATAATATTAAATTTTAAATAAATCTAAATTATCAAAATATGTTGCAAAAAGGGCCAGCCAGGTATAAAGACAGTTACTCGTACGGTTCAAGAACAATTATGGCATTGTACTGTACTACCCCTTCTTCTCACAGGGGAGGAATTGAAACAAAGAGAAGAGATATTTTAAGACAGACTCGTTCTAGCTACCAAAGTGAAAACATCAGAGCCAGTATCAAGTTTTAAGAGTTATTCCAATTAATTTATAAGCATATTGTTGTTAACTTAATATCTCTTAGAGAATATATTGTTTTAAACTCCCAGTGTGTTCTTAATTATTCTTGCATTCTATCTCAAGCAAACATACAAGCCCTTTTCGCTAAAACGCTACGCCACAAGCTACCTATACACACTACCACTACTACAAATACAACTCCACACCATAACATTACATTGGTGCCAGTTGTTTGGGATATTTTCAACGAGAATCCACAAATTTACAAGTACGTAAAAATTTTAATTTCATAATTAAACAAATTATCCATCAGATAATTTGATGGATTTTTAATTATTTTCTCAGCGGAAATATCTTCAATATTTCCCATTATTGAATTTTCTAGTGAATTTCATTTTTAAATTTTTGTAATTGTACCACTTGTACCTCAATCCCTTTCGAATTTTGAATTTATAAGTGTACTTAATAGATCCCAAATTATCAAGATATTACGCGATAATAACCTTTCTGTTGGAGGCAATTTACTCCAATTACGTACACGTCTTGAAAAATATAATCTTTCCCCAAGCAATTCGTTCACTGACAAAATGTATAAGATTAATGGACAAGACATGGGCATCGACGCTGCTGTAGAATATTTACTTGCGCAGCAGCAATTAGCAAATCCTCCAATTAATAATCAACCTAGTCCCTTAAGGAATTTGCAATTAATCAATAGCTTACCTACCTTCGATGGCGAAAATTCAGCCAAAGTTTCAGATTTCCTTGACCAAATTAGCCATTGTGCTAGTCTTTCGGGCTGGGACGACGCTGCTAAATTAGAAATATTAGCACTTAGACTCTCAGGTTCTGCAAAAATCTTTTACGACACCCAGAAAGCGGAATTACAACGCCAGGGTACAACTATAACGTATCCTCTAATTTCAGAGCGACTTCTAGCCCGATTTCGTAAGGAAAAAACACCCTTAGTCCTCTTACAACAGATGACTAATATTCAGTCCTTGCCCACTGAGTCTCCTGAAACATTCGCGGATAGGATTAGACATATCCAATCCGCCATTCATTTAAAAGCTCAAGCTAACCCACTCGAGGCCTTACAAGCAATTCTAGATAAACTGGCCACTGATGCATTCTTGAAGTCACTTCCTCAACCGCTTAGTAATGAGGTGCGAACGAAGCTTCCTCAAAAATTAGATGAAGCACTTTCCTATGCCAATGCCCTAAAAGAAGTTCAGGCTTCTGAAACAAACCCCACAGTTTTCGCTGTAACTTCGAAAAATTCTAATCGTACACCTCCATCTCCTTGTCGTTACTGTGGACAAATGCATTTCCACAGAGAATGCCCGCATCGTAATAAAAGTCAAAAGCCACAATTAAAACCAACTACCACTTGTAGAGTATTTAATGTAATAAAGAATAGACCTTGTCGCCATTGTTCCGGTCCACATTTTGACGTGGACTGCACCAACAAATTCAGACCAAAACCTCGTACTAACTTTGGCAAAATGCCTAAGAAATTTAATATTCCTCAAAACCTTAATCACAGAGCAAATAGTAATAATCGCTATAATAATAATAATAATCAATATTATAGTAATAATCATAGTCCTCGAATTAATTCAAACAATTCGCGATTTAACCCTTATTCAGATAGACCCCAGTATAGTGATAATAATAATAATGGTAGCAATAACCTCCAAAATAGGCCCACTTGCCAATTTTGTTCTAAATTTGGACATACGGCTCGAACATGTTTCCAGATACAGCCAAAAAACGGTTAAGCCCACAGCCGCTCTCACGAACGGCTGATGTTATGACCTTGGCTCTCATACCTGCTTTCACCAATTCTGATAATTTGTTAGTAAATTTAAGAATTGGCAAAAAATTTATTCGTGCCCTTGTAGACACTGGAGCTAGTCACAGCCTAGTGGATTCCAGTTTTTGTAGAAATAAGAACCTTCAGCATTCCAACATTATTTTAAAATTTCTGACTAATCAAGTAATACCTAATTATGGCATCACGTCCCTTCGTTTGCATGCGGACAATGTCGAAAATTCCAATTTTTCCGGCGAATTCATAGTTTCGCAATTAAAATGCAATTTCCAATTAATACTAGGTAGAGATGTCCTTTCATTAAATAGGGCAATTATCAATTTGCGCACACGTACACTAACACTCAATAAATTCAACATTCCATTTTCAAATAGTGCTCAAACGCACCAAATCAATTCGATTCAACAGCTACCCTTACCCAAAACCCTGCAGCTTCGCCACAAAATTATAGTGCCACCTCGCGCACACATAATACAAACACATACACTATATACAAAAATTCCTCTCGACACACAAATTCTGCTTACACAACACAATTCCTTACCTACGGGTCTCTACATGCCCAATTCTATCGCACATATTGCTAACAACACATGCACCATCAACCTTATAAACACTACCTCACACGAAATTGCTATTCAAAAGCACTTTCCAATCGCTCATATCGAATACGATTTTGAAACAGACTTACAGACTCACACCATAAACGCAGTACAATCTGCCAATCAAACTAACACAAACGAAATCGCTCTATTTCAACAAGAACTTCTCAACAAATTAACGCATCTCTCTTCTCAACAACAACAACAAGTTCTACATGCCCTCACTCCTTTTTATGACGCTTTCACACACGACAACAATTTCCAAACAAAATTTTCTGGAGTCACTCACCACATTGACACTAAAAATCATGCCCCTGTGTCCAGCCGCCCCTATAAGATAGCACACTCCGAGGCTCCCATCCTCAAGGCCCTCATACAAGACAATCTTGATAGAGGTATAATAGAGGAAAGTAAATCCAACTGGGCTCACCCCGTCATACTCATTAAGAAAAAACACGCTGACCACACTAAAGTTGATGTTACAGACATTACACAGCTCCGAAAACAATACAGGTATGTGGTTGATCTTCGCAAACTAAATGCCATCACCACTTCCGAAATTTACCCGCTCCCGGATATACAGCATATCCTATCCACACTGAATGCCACCCGTTTCTATACCACCTTAGACATCAGTGGTGCCTTCCACGGCATCCTCCTTGACGAAGCATCTAAAGAAAAGACTTCCTTCGTCACTAATTTCGGAACCTATCAATTCAAGGTTCTTCCCTTCGGTTTAAAGAACGCCAGCAGCGCTTATCAGCGTTTAATGGACAAAATTATGTCCGGATATACTGGTGACATCTGCCACACCTTCATAGACGATATACTCGTCTTCCATGGGAAAACCTTCGACGAACACCTCCATGCATTATTAAAAGTAATGAAGCGTCTCCAGGCCGGTAACTTGTGTATAGACTTGGGTAAATGCCATTTTTTTAAAGACAGCTGTAAATATCTGGGTTATGTAATTAGTTCTAACGGAATAAGACCCGACGAAGAAAAATTAAAATCGGTTAAGAACTACCCTGTACCTCGTAAATTAAAAGACGTCAGAGCATTTTTGGGTTTCATAGGTTTCTATAGGAAATTTATCCCCAAATTTTCTGAGCTTGCCAAGCCACTCACAGACCTTACAAAGAAAGGTGTAAATTTTCAGTGGACACAAGAGCGTCAAGACGCTTTTCAAGCTCTCAAATCCACCTTAATATCTCCACCAGTCCTAGCCTATCCAAATTACGACCATGAATTCATCCTTACTACGGATGCAAGTAATATAGGTATTTCCGCAATTCTAAGCCAAAATATTAATGGCGATGAAAGGCCCATAGCGTTTGCTTCACGTGTGCTTAATGAAGCAGAATCCAAATACTGTACTACCGAACGTGAATTGTTAGCCATCGTCTTTGGGTGTAAAACCTATAGATATATCTTGTATGGCTACAGATTTAAGGTAGTTACAGACCACGCAGCCCTCCAATGGCTCAAAAACATCAAAGATAGCCACAATAAGCTCTTCCGTTGGAGCATGAAACTGGCAGAATTTGATTTTTATACTGAGCATCGTTCCGGCAAGAATATTGCACATGCGGACGCACTTAGTCGATACATAGGCTGCATTCAAGCCGAAACCAATGAATACTATCCAACGATAGACCTCCTGGAAGTCCTAGAACTTCAAAGTAATGACGCTGAATGTCAGAAGTTACTTCAAACACCCCACTATTCCTTAGACCAACAGGGTTTAATAGTGCATACTGTTGACAATTCTACGCTAGTGCCTAACTCTATGCGTGACACCATCATGAGATTATTTCATGACAATCCTCTCTCGGGACACTATGGTATTCATAAGACATATGACAGAATAAAAATGTTCTTCACTTGGCCAAATATTTCTACTGATGTGCAAAACTATGTACAAACATGTCATAGTTGCGCTACTAGTAAGTCGCATATTCCTCACAAACCTCCCTTGGGTGAGTTTCAAGAGCCAACGAACGTATTTCAGGCTTTATCTATAGATGTAGTAGGCCCCATGGAAGGTTCCATTAATCCAGACACAGGTGAGGAATACAAATACATTCCTTACCATTATCTGCCAGTATTCTCGCTTTCTCGAGATGTTTCCCATGACAAATCAAAAGGCTGAGAATATTGCGCGGATACTTGTAAATGAAATTTTTACCCGTTATGGCACACCCAAGTACCTACTATCAGATTTAGGTACCAATTTCACTTCTACCATAATACTTCAGATCTGCACCCTATTGAAAATCCGAAAAGTTAACACTACTCCCTCCCACCCTGCTTCCAATGGCAAATTGGAACGTATCCATAAAACGATAGCTCGTAGTATCTCCCACTACTCACAAAACCAGTGGCACAGATATCTACCACTTATAAAAGCTGCACACAATTCAAGCCCAAATACCTCGACAGGCTATTCTCCTCATGAACTCATATTTGGGAGTAAGTTCAAATTTCCTTGGCTAGTAAAATTCCCATCCCGTGACCTCGATAATTTTAATATCCACACAAGGACATTGTACAATAAAATTAAAGAGGTACGCGCTTCAGCTAAGGAAAATAATGAAAAGGCAAAAGTTACTAGAGCCAAATATTATAATCGGAATGTATCTAAACATCAATTTCAGGTTAACGACAATGTATACTCAAAATTTTCAAACCTCGGGGCAAATTTGGTCGTAAATTTTCTGGACCTTACAAAATAGACAAATTATACCCCAACCATACTGTACGCTTACGTATGGAAGACGGTAAAAAAGTAGTACACCTCAGTAAAATTAAAAAGGCATACATAAGGAAAATGCCACAATCCCAAAATAAACATCCTATGGTACTTCGAGACAGACGTAAAACATAAAACACTAGAAATCATTCTCATTCTACATGACACACTTCTCAACCTATTCTCAACTCCACAAAATACACCACATGTATATATGTATATATTTAATTAATACCATATAATTAATTGCCATATAATTAATAAACTTATTTACCATAAAAAAAAAAAAAAAAAAAAAAAAAAAAAAAAAAAAAAAAAAAAAAAAAAAATGCGTTATCAATTAATTAGTCTTAAGAACTAAAATGTATATTACTTACAATAATTTAAAATTTATTTTATTGGCAGAATCCAAAATGAACAGTAAACTTATTGCTGCTTAGTTAACACATTTTTCTTTCTGTTCCAGCGACGACGATTCAATGCAGAAATTGAGAAATTCTTAAATAATTGACATTGATTTAGTATAAATTTTTCATTATGATATACCTAATAATATAATTATATACCTAATATTAATAATTTGTATATATTTCTTTTTGCAGATTTAATGTCTAAAGCATAATGCCTATATAGTTTGATGTTTATTTAGATATTCATATGTATCTAATTTTTTTCAGTTCGCTTTAAAAGAAAACTGCATTACCTTATTTGTTTATATATTTGTCGATCTTTTGATTTATTAATCTAACATTTTTCTAATATTTCATTGTTTTCTTAATGTATGTTCAAGGTACCTAGAAAGCACAGCATAGCTGAATAGCTCTTGGAATACGACGGCCCAAAATATGTATACATACCTCATAAAGTAGCTACTGCAGTAACTTATTATTTACTTCAATAGAATAATATGTCTTAATTAAGAATGTTAACTATAAGAATTTCTATAAAATCAAGTGTTCAGCAATATTTTAATTTAACATTAATTTAATTTTCTCTTTCCAGAATCAAACTTCTTCACAGCTACATCATTGCATGTGTATGCATGAATTGCATGTCTATGAATGTTGCATGAAAATAGCATGTTAGCCATGTATTTATATATATATAAATTAATTTTGTGTTTAAAAGAATTAGTTTCAGATCAAACATTCTGCAAAAGGAAATGATACTAAACTTCGGATTCCTCATAATCCTATAATCCTCCTACAAACACACAAAACTAAACTAAATCAAACAAACATTTAAACTAATAATGAATCGATGAATTCGCTACGTATACTAATATTACCCCAACCACACACTGAGAACGATCACAATTATAACCTACGATCATAGTAAATAAGACTACACAAACTGAAAATTATATATATCTGTTTGCAATTGCAACAGTTACTTATTTGTTGTCGATGTACAACTAGGTTAACAATTTCTTTCCACAAGATGAACACCAACAAACTGCACTTATTTCCAAAGGGAAATAACAAAAATATACACAAATATGCCTGCACATGCAGCAATTAATAAATTAGACATACAAATATTACTTCAAGATGGACAAGAAAAGGACGCCAACTGGACTTATTCCAAATGGAATACTCACAAGCTGCACAAATTTCCAAAGGGAAATAAACTTACACGACATTTCCAAAAGGAAATAAAATAACACCACAGCATTTCCAAAGGGAAATTGACTAACGACTCAACATTTCCAAATGGAAAGGGATCAACAACACAATATTTCCAAATGGAAATTGAAAACATACTTAATCACATAAAAACAAACAAATCTTTAACTAAAATCTTAACACCTTATCTTACTAATTAGCTCTCTTCTAAAAACCTTATTCAATACCTTTCCTTCATTTTTGTTTTATTTTGTTGTATTTTATCACCACACTAATAAATAGATTTTCGTGGTGCTATATATATGTATTTAATTATGCTTGTTCATTTAAATTTTACTGCTTATTATTTATTACTATAAAATTTTCTGTAATGTATCTGCATGTTGAATTATTTAAGAATTTTCGTTTATATAGAATCACTTCAAGAAAAACATATGCATTTTCGTCTATATAGAGTCATATTAACAAAAACACATATATGCATATAGAGTCACTTCAAGAACTCAAGAAATTACATCCATCACCATCACTCAGAAGCCTATATTGTCTACCCTTGCCAGTTACATCTCCATCAGCAACACTCGCCAAGCAGTGTTTGCCAATCAACCTACCACCAGAGTAACGCTCACCCATTCAAGCAGCGTGCGCTCGAGAAGGAGATGCCTGTAGTCTACTTACACACACACGACTACCTTACAGAGGTTACACACACGCCTCTCGCCATACCAGAGGATAACCTTCAAGCCTCTACAACTCTAGAATACCTCCCAAATTTTTCGTGCCGAAAAATTTCTCCGGGAGGGGGGATAATGTGATGGATGCAAGAAACTTGAAATAATATTAATTTTTAAATAAATCTAAATTATCAAAATATGTTGTGAAAGGACCAGCCAGGTATAAAGTCCAGTTACTCGTACGGTTCAAGAACAATTATGGCATTGTACTGTACTACCCCTTCTTCTCACAGGGGAGGAATTGAAACAAAGAGAAGAGATATTTTAGGAGAGACTCGTTCTAGCTACCAAGTTGAAAACATCAGAGCCGATATCAAATTTTAAGAGTTTATTCCAATTAAATTATATGCATTTGTTGTAATAATCTAAAGTAACGTAAATTCTATTAGAGAATATATTGTTTTAAACTACCAGTGTGTTCTTAATTATTCTTGCATTCTATCTCAAGCAAACATACAAGCCCTTTTCGCTAAAACGCTACGCCACAAGCTACCTATACACACATCCACACCATTACATTACAAACATATGCTGCGCGATAATACAAATGTAATCATCGCCTTTAAAATGGATGATTTAAACTTGAAACACATTATGATGATCATGTTAACGTGGATATGAGTTGGAACAAATTTAGAGAGCTATGCAGTCTGTGTTGGGATGATAAATATGGGTTTTTAGTGATTGATAAGGATAAACCGTTAAATAATGGAAGATATCGTAAAAGCTTTGACATGTATATTGTGGACATTTAGATTTCTCCGTAGTCTCAAGATGGAACCGCAGTGAAAACAACAAGAAATATTGTAAAAGCTGTTAAATCGTTAAAACGCAAATATGAAGCTTTAAAACATCAAGAACAAGAACAAGAGAGTCTGATTAAAAAACAATTGAAGCCAGTTATAGAACCTTTAGAAGAAATAAGTAGACATGCTAGGAAAAAACCTAAAATAGATGATGATAAGGATGGTAGCATAATTAAACAAGAAGAAGAAGAAGAAGACGAGGATGGTAGCATAAGTAAACAAGAAGAAGAATTAGAAGATGATGAAGAGGAGGAAGATTATGAAATGGTAAAATCTTCTATAAATTTAAAGCAACCAGAACGTGATTTACAATATGGTATAAAATTTACTCATTCTGGAGGAAAAATGACAATAGGTAATAAAGAAATTTCCATAAATACTAATAATGATTTCATTATTGATAAACATAGATTTAAGGGAACAAAGGGGTTATATGAATTACTGTTTAAAACAAACCCCAAACATTTTAACGATGGCGTAGTCTACGAATACTACAACGATCCTAATGAATTGGTGGATAGATTAAAATTATGTCTAGCCTCGGAACAAAGCGGAAATAATAGTTTAGGAAATGAAATAATTTCAATTATAAGTGAGCTGAAGAAAGATGGTTACATCAGTTAAGTGGAACAGTGCAAATAGAGGACATGTCCATCGATAAATTTGGAAGATCTTCAGAAATACATCATCATCAAGATTTGTATGATATTTATAATATTGGCAATGATACATATGTAGACTTCAAACATAAAACAATAACAGGAGTTAATACGCCTAAAAAAGGATTAGACGTTGTGAATAAAGAATATTTGGAAAAGTTTATTCTTAAAGAAGATATCGTCACTAAATCATATCTTCAAGAATACATCAACGATTTTGACAGTAAAAGAGTGGAAAATGAAAGGAACCTTTTGCATCAGATATTTGCTACGATTAGAAATAGAATAAGTGAATGGCCTGAACATATGAATGTGACAATACAAATGCTTAGAGACCTGCTTCAGTATCCATGAAAACATGTCTACGATAAAAAAGGAAATAGTTGATGAGTTAATGGCACCTGCTAGAATTCGATTTAAAAGGAGAAAAACTGTACTAAAAGGAATTGATGACTTATGGCAAATCGATTTACTACATGTTAAGCAGTATGCAAAGTATAATAAAAACAATACTTTCATTTTAACCGTAATTGATTGTTTTTCCAAATATGCTTGGGCTGTACCAGTGAAGACAAAAAATGCTAATGATGTTACCAATGCTATGAACAAGATATTCCAACAATCTGGAAGAGTGCCTAAAAATATTCAATCCGATAGGGGTTTAGAATTTTATAATTCCAAATTTCAACAGCTTATGAAAAAACATAACATAAATCATTATAGTACTTATTCATCTATAAAAGATCAATAGTGGAACGATTCAATAGATCATTACTTGGTAGAATTTATAAACAGTTTCATTACAATGGTTCGTATAAATATTTAAATATATTACCAACAATTGTCGATGAATACAATAATACAATTCACTCTGCAATTAAAATGAAACCAGTTGATGTTAATAAAGGAAATGAAAAAAGTATATTGAAAAATATTTTATTAAAACAAAAGAGCAGCAGCAGCAAGAAAACTCTAAATGTTGGCACAGCTGTTAGGATATCGAAGATTAAAAATGTATTTGCCAAAGGCTATACTGCTAATTGGTCTACGGAAATTTTCTACATTTATAGTGTGCATAATACAGAACCAACTACTTACACTTTACAAGATGAAAATAACCAAATTATTCAAGGTAAATGGTATCGTGAAGAATTATCTCCTGTCAAACATGATAAAGTCTATTTAATTGAAAAAATACTGCAAAGAAAACATGATAAATTGTTGGTAAAGTATTTAGGAATGAACAGTAAAGGATGGATCAAAAAACAAGACTTGGTATAGTGAAAAAAAAACATTTATTGTTGTATTTCATGTAATACATTACTATGTTTGTTAATATCTATATCAACACAATTATCATTTTCAGTATTATGTACTTCATCTGTAAAATACATAGTATTTTCCAATGTTATTATTAGCATTAAGTTATGTAAATAATTGTTAATTATCCAAGCATTATGTATAATTGACATTATTTGGTTTTTATTTAAATATATTTCTTTAATTATCACATCTGGTGTTGTTGTTGTTATTGTTTCCTTAAGTGTTAACACTTTTCCCTTTTTATGCGTAAGATACATGGAGAGGGTGCTGTCTTCCATAAGCATCGTCACATCTGCATTTATATTTTTCGTCCTCCCAAAATATGAAACGATCTCACCAAATTTCTGCTGTAGATGATGCCAATGAACGAGTGTTAAATTGATTCCAATACGTCTCTTTACTATTTGCACCACAACGTTATAATTATCACCATTATGTTTTGTTAGCCCCACTAACAGTTTGAAACTTCTTTTAAACTGTAAAAGAGATGTGGAATAATGAAGAGCGTCACTCATGTTTATTGTATAATGTTTTCAATCAGACTGATTAAAAAAATGATTTGGTGATCAACTAGTTCAGTAAGATACCGCCAGTGGCGGAGTGAGGGATAGTTGGTCCAAATTCAATCTACAATTAGATGATGAAATGCTGACAAGTGTCAGTATGGCTAGAGTAGTTGGAAGAGGTGTTATCGACTCTGCAATCAATAAACTTCCTTTTGAATTACATCTCCCTGGTTATAGATTTTGCGGCCCTGGAACTAAATTACAACAAAGAATAAATCAAAGTGGTATAAATCCATTAGATGATGCTTGTAAAGCTCATGATATTGCATATTCACAACATAAAAATTTAGAAGCAAGACATAAAGCCGATCAAATATTGGAACAAGAAGCTTGGAAAAGACTCCTAGCTAAAGATTCTTCGCTCGCAGAGAAAACCAGTGCATTGTTGGTGGGAAATATAATGAAAGCTAAAGTTAAATATGGAGCTGGCAAAAGCGACATCGTCCTTCATTTAATCAATTATTAAAAGCAGCAGCAGTTGGAAAAAAGAATAATAGCGGTGATGTGTTGAAATCGGTTAAATGTGCTTTGAAAAAAGCTAAAGATTACCTAAAAACAAAACCAAATAATATTAAAGCACCAAGAGTTATTCCATTGAGGAAGAAACCATGGGTAGGAGGCGTACTACCGCTAATTCCAATACTTGCAGGCCTGTCGGCGTTAGGTTCATTGGCTGGAGGTGCGGCAACCATAGTGAGAACAGTAAAAGACATAGATCAAGCGAAAAAAACTCTTCAAGAACAAAAAGACACAATATGGTTATGGAAGGACAGAAGGTTGGGCAAGGACTCTACCTGAAACCGTATGGAAAAGGTTTAGGCCTTTATCTAAAACCTTACAACAGAAATTAAATCTACCAAATCGGGCACTTACAAATTATGATATAACTAAGGTTGCCAACAAATATTTACCACATTTCCGGGGCGCATTCATGAGAGATAATCTACCATCACGTCCTAGGACTCAAGAACAAGGTATAATCAATTTGGATTCTTCAAAGAATACTGGTACTCATTGGACAGCATATTCTAAAAAGGGAAATAAAGTGTTCTATTTTGATAGTTTTGGTAATTTAAAACCGCCTAAAGAATTGTTAAAGTATTTAAAACAGTGTGACATCTATTATAATAGAGAACGCTATCAAAAGCGAAACCCTTGGAACTGTGGACATTTATCTTTACAGTTTCTTGATGAGAGAGCAAGCGGCAAACAATGTCTAGCTATTCTTTTCTTCTATCTGGTGTTGATTCTGTATTGCATGCATCCATATTTCCACCATTGGAATTGGCTGCAAATAGAAATTATAGTGTTGGACTATTACGATTAGAAACGTACAATTCAATACCAAATGTGGAGGCTGGAGTGAACAATAAATTCCATTTCAATTTCAATAATAAATCATATGTAATAGAAATACCAACTGGTACGTATGAAATTGGTGCTATTGAAAGATATCTTAGATCGCTGTTGTCGAACAAAAATAAGTCGCTTGTGTTGCATTTAACGCCAAATCACAATACGTTAAAGACTTTGCTTAAAACAACATTTGAAGTGGATTTTTCACAACCCCACAGTATTGGGCCACTATTGGGGTTCAATAAAGTGATTTTACCACCGAACAAAACACACATCTCCAACAATATTATAGATATAAATCCGGTGAATGCGATCAGTGTTGAGTGTAACATTGTAAGTGGATCATATAATAATGGAAACCCAAGTCACAGTTTACACACATTTTCACCATTAGTGGCAGCAGGTTATAAAATAGTGGAAACTCCATCACCAGTTATTTACCTACCCATTAATACAAATTATATCGACAATATCAGTGTAAGATTGGTAGATCAAGCCGGACGTTTGATATCCTTCAGAAAGGAAAGAATTACAATTTGTCTACATATAAAGGAAGGATAATGGGTATTGATTTTAACAACATTTTTTCTTCTTCTTTGGGCAATAATTGTATACTTAAAGCAAAACAAGGAAAAAGTAACATCAGTGCTAAAGCAGAAAGTGAACAACAACGACGTAGACCTTTATCAATAAGCAACGTCAAGTTTTTAAAATCGATAGGATACAAAGTGCACAGATATGGATCACATATTAAACATTAATCAAGAGGTTACTTTCAACGACAATATTGAAAGCTATGAATATCATTCGTACACGCCATTTAACTCATCAGGCCTCTCAAATAATGATGAAATTCGCATCACCATGTTCCAAACTGATGTGTACACATTACCAAGTGAAAGTTATCTGTTCATCGAAGGCAAGTTGGAAAAAGGCGAAGCTGAAAATGCTACTTATGCCAAACTAATAAACAATGCTTTTGCATTTCTATTTGATGAAATTAGATTTGAAATTAATTCAGTGGAAGTTGATAGTGTTAGAAATGTTGGTATTGCTAACACATTGAAAATATATGCATGCTTTTTCCCCTCTCAAATTAGAGCTTTTGAAAATGCTGGAATTGTTGACCCAAATGAGGCTAACACATCAACTATAGTTAATGCAGACCAGCGTTTCAACGTTTGTCTACCACTTAGATATCTATTAAATTTCTTTGAAGATTATAAGAAAATATTGGTAAATGTGAAACAAGAATTAATATTAAAAAGATCTAGAAGTGATTTGGATGCCCTTGTTGGTGATGCACAAACGGCTAAAGATTGTACTATTACATTGGAGAAAGTTGTTTGGAATATTCCACATATTAAGCTATCAGACCAGGCGAAACTACATATTTATAAGATTATCAAGAGTGGTAAGCCGATACCGCTAGCTTTTAGATCCTTAGAATTACATGAATATCCGAATTTACCTACAACTAATAAAATCACTTGGCATGTGAAAACATCAATTCAATTAAACAAACCAAGATATGTGATTTTAGCCTTTCAAACCGATAGAAAAGATAATATGGCACAGAACAAATCTATTTTCGATCCTGCTGATCTACGAAACGTTAAACTTTATTTGAACGATTACAAATATCCCTACAATGATTTTCAGTTAAATTTTGAAGAGGGTAAAATTTCACCATTATTTGAAGAATATGTTAGATTTCGTCAAGAATACTATGGAATGACAAGAATCGAGTCGTTATTTGACAGAAAAGGATTTGCTCAAACACCCTTTGTGGTAATTAATTGTGCAAGACAGCCGGATAGGTTAAATACATCTGTAGTTGACATTCACATACACATTGAAACTAATAGACCACAAAAAACAAATGCTTTTTGTTTAATAATTCATGATACACTTATGATACACCATTGAATGGTTTAGTACGTAGATATTAGTAAAATGTATTTAAAATAGCTAGAACGTAATATTATTATAATTGGTGTTTTGCTATATTAAAATATTATTTTATCATAATGTGTTATTTTTATAAGATATAATAAATTATGAGAAATGTATACATTATAATTGGTTTTTTTGCTATATTAAAATATTATTTTATCATAATATGTTATTTTTATAAGATATAATAAATTATCGTTCTAAAATGAGTTGTTTTTTTTGAGCCCCAAGACCGGATATTCTTATTGCGTTAGTACGACTAACTCTATTACTCATCTTTGTTAAGATTGACGTTATCTTATTATGTGTTAAAATTATGTCAATAAATTTTTTTATCTTATTTTTAAAATAAAAAATTATTATTATAGAAATGTGCGTACTACTAATGGTGTTAAAATTTTTTTTTTTTTTCTCCTTCAATAATTTATTTGCAACTGTACAATATATACAATAAGCAAATATGATAAATGATTACAAGACATGATTTACATGGGAAGAAAATACCCAGTGGCATTACTTCAAGGCTGTGGAGTTAATTTAAAAGGTCACGGGGCCACTGACGCTTCAGGCGTCGAGAAGGATTATCAGGTAAGGTTTGACTAGCAAGTTGCTGAACCAAAGGATTATGATGATGGGTAAGGGAGTTATGGAATCTTTGATAGTGGGATTTAATTAGGTCGGACACATATGGAATGGATAGGTCATTATGTAAGGTTTTATTGGAGACATAATAAGGAGCATTGGTGATTTTTCGTAGGATTTTGGATTGTAAGGATTGGATACGGTAAACGTTGGAATGCTTAGTGGATCCCCATACCTCTAGTCCGTAAGTCCATATTGGTCGTAGTAAAGTTTTGTATAGTGTGAGCTTATTTTTTAAAGTAAGTTTGGATCGTTTGTCTAAGAGTCTTGAAAGGATAAGAAATCGCCTATTGGTTTCAATCCTTTTCAGTCTGGTATGGGGGTTCCAGGTTAGTCTTTTGTCTATATATAACCCAAGATAGCGTACTCTATTAGCAGTAGGTAGGAAGGTGTTATTTAATTTAACACCAGGACAGAGGGAGTGACGAAGGGTAAACGTAGTGTGAATACATTTCTTTTCATTAACTTTTATCTTCCATTTTTTGCACCACTCTTCTATTAAGGAAAGATGATCTTGAAGATGACTGGAGGCAATAGTAGGTTCGGTATGGGAGGAAAGAATAGCAGTATCATCAGCGAAGGTTGATGTTACTGTATTAGGGTGTAGGGGAAGGTCAGCCGTGTATATTGTGTATAAAATTGGACCTAGGATACTACCTTGCGGTACTCCAGCTTTCACAGGGAAATAGGGAGAAAAGGAAGAACCCTGAGAGACTTGGCAAAACCGATCGCTCAGGTATGATTTAAGAATAAGGAAATAGGTATATGGTAGGATGCTTTTGAGTTTCCACAGCAGTCCAGGGTGCCAAACCTTGTCGAAAGCCTGAGAGACATCAAGGAAGTCCCCTGTACAGTACTGTTTCTTCTCAAAGGAGGATGCTGCGGCGTCTACAACACGATGAACTTGTTGTATAGTGGAGTGCACTTGCCTGAAACCAAACTGATGGTCGGGAAGGGTTTTTGAAGATTCTAGGATAGGAATTATGCGTTTAAGTAAGAGCTTTTCTAGGATTTTGGACATTACTGGAAGTAGACATATTGGCCGGTAGGAGCGGGGATCATGCATTGGTTTTCTAGGTTTGGGGATCATCTTTACAATAGAGAATTTCCACAATGTAGGAAAATAAGTAGTTCTTAGAACGGAATTATATATGTAAGTTAAAAATAGTAGAGCACGTCTTGACAGTTGTCTGAGTATATTAGTAGTTATTAAGTCAAATCCAGGAGTTTTACGGGAAGATAGACTTTTAATAATATATTTTACATCGGAAGGACTAAATGCTTTAGGCGGAAGGGAAAGTTGTAAGGGATAATCAAGTTCCTGTAATACTTTGGTGTCATGTTCGTTGTCAGTTATTTCAGAGTTGGGACAGAATACTGAGGAAAGATAAGAGGAAAAGAGCTCTGCTTTGTCATCATCGGATTTAGCCCAAGAGGAGTCTTCATTACGGAGAGGAGGGGACATATTTTTATATGATAGGATTCTACGAATGCGAAACCAGAGAGACTTGTTGGTTGCAGTGAGTGTTGAGGTATATTGTTCATGTAAGTCGGCGCGCAGTTGTCGAAGTTTTGATTTCAGTAATAGCGTCAGTTTGTTAAATCGTCTTTTATCTGTGGGATACCTACTTCTTTGCCATAGCGCTCTGGCTCTTCGCTTCTCAGTTATGAGACTGCGAATATCATGGGATAAATATTGTTGAGGCTTTCTAACTTTAGGATTAATCTGACGAGTTGAGAGCCAGATTGCTTTTTGAATGGTCTTGGTCAAAAAATGTACAGCGTTGTCAACGTCATCATTGGTTTTTAGAGGAGTGTGTCCATTATTTCGTTGTCCATTATGCTCCTGAAGTTGTCCCAGTCGATTAGTCCATTTATTAGAGAGTGGTATTTAGGTTTGTAGAGAGGTTGGGAATTGATAACAAGGAGAACTGGATTATGGTCTGAGGATAAGTCATGTAAGGTAGAAATATCTGTACTTGAGGGGCAAAGGCGGGATGTTACAAAGAAGTCGAGTAAGTCAGGTTGTTTGAAAGGAGAGGTTGGCCAATATGTAAAATCAGAAGGAGATATGCAATGGTAGTGTGAATTAGTTAGGACATTGAGGAGGACACTTCCGCGGGGATTAGGTACTCTGCAACCCCACTGGGGGTGTTTCGCATTGTAATCGCCGCCAGCAATAAATACAGGACCTAAGGACTGGAATAAGGAATGGAATTGTTCATTGGTAACATGTTTATTAGGAGGGCAATATACAGCTGCTATTGTAATTTGAAAAGGATTGGAGTTAAGAGACACTGAAGTGTACATCAAGGAGTCACTAGAGGTATTAGGATTAAGGAAGTGGTGGAGGGTCTTACGAATAATAATAGCAGTACCACCATGGGCTCTGTTGTCAGGGTGATCAGTTCTGTAGATGAGGAAGTCCTTTATAGAAAAGAAAGAAGTAGTAGTAAAGTGAGTTTCTGTAATGAGTGCTACGTCAATCCGTTTGTCGTGCAACAGTATTTCTAGTTCATTCCTGTGGGCTGTCAATCCATTAGCATTCCAAAGAAGGATTACAAGGGAACTCAGAGGATTATTTAACGGCATAGTTTAGGCAACAGCTCAGTGACAACAGTGGTTAGGAGTGTGATTAGTGGATTAATAAGTGATTTGAAGTCAGTAAGGAAGGAAGAAAGAAGAGAGGTAATGTCTGTGGAAGGAGGCGGGGGAGGTATGTGGGACACTTGGATATGGTCAGTGGCCCCTCGTGTGACTTGGGCATAGCTGATGTTACTCATAATAGGCTTGCTAGGCAACTCTTGACTTCTTCTCAAGAGTGGTTGAACTGTAGCTGGCATGCCTGAGTCTGGAAATTCATCTGCTTTATGTATGTCCTGGAGTCGTCTTCTTCGTTCAGTTGGACCTCGACTATTTGAGCTTTTTAGCCGCTGCAGATCTTTATATACGAGACAGCCTTTATAGGTGGCAGCATGACCGTCCTGACATAAGGCACACTTGGCAGGCGTGTCTCTTGGCTTAGTACATTATGTTAAAATTATGTCAAATAAATTCATAATCTTATTTTTTTAAATATAAAATTATTATGATTAATTCTTTTTAATCAGCCGACAAAGGCGGTATATAGAAACATACCTTATCGCAACAGTATATGATTCACCGACTTTATTACTTATATTTTATCTAGACACAGGATGTACTCCGCTTTGAATTCGCCGCCTCTTATCTTATTATGTGTTAAAATTATTTCAATAAAAATTATAATCTTATTTTTATATATACACACACACACACCGGATGTTCATCAGCTTTGTATTTCTAACAAGTGGGTGTTTGGTGGGGACCTCATTTAAACAGTATAAATAGTGGAGTAATGTACACTACAACTCCAGCTTTGTTCGTCTTCACAACACTCAGGGTAAGTTTAATTTCTATTTTTTTCAAATCCAATTAAGTCCTATGTCTAGGAGGAGACCCTCTGATTCTCTTCGGAGCTCAGAGGAACCGACAAGTTAGCTATTCTTCTCAAATCCAATCAAGTCCTCGCACCATGCCTATGTGTAAGTGGCTAGGAGGAGACCCTCTGATTCTCTTCGGAGCTCAGGGGAACCGACTAGTTCGCTATCCAGAAGTGGGTATTTTGACGAGCGTGTGTAAGCTAGGGCGCTCGGCAAAGTTCCAATAAGCCCCGATAAAACGCTGCACAAGTAGGATAAATATTGTCGAATCCGCTTTGCGGTCGCTGGATGCGGTACAATCAGGCAGGTGCATAGGATGATGGATTTGTTTTGTTTTTACATGGGCAAGTGCATAGGATGATGGATTTTTTTGCTTTTACATGTAAAAACTATAAGTATGAAGAAATAACTACATTTCAGCTAAAATAATGTCTACAAATATTTTGAAGAAGCTGTTGGAACGATCACCATCCATTATTTATAAACGTATTGGCGATTTGGAAGAAAACAAATCATATCCAATTGCAGCGTTTAAGAAGGTGGAACATACAAAGTTTGGTCCTGGTCTGACAGCAGTGCTCCATAACCAAGAAATTCTAATAAGAGTGTTCCTTCCTAAAAGATTTGTAGAAGCGTTGAGCGATGATGATATTCGTGTTTATGAAGGTATGTAGAAAAAACATAATTTTTTCTATTTTCCCCCTTAGCATGTAATATATTTTAGTTTTTATTTTAAGATGGTGATCTTGCTTTAATATATAAAGGAGCCAGGGGCAACTATAACAATATAGAATTTACCACATCACATAAACAAGGGGGTCCTTCCAGAAGCAAGAAGGCTAAAAAGTCACAAACGGACCAAGATTAAATTTTTTCTGTGTAAGTTTTTACATTATGTCATCTCTATCTTGTGATAAGTGTGGAAAGAGTTTTTCCAAACCATATAATTTAAGGAGGCATGCTTTAACATGCTTACAAAAAACATGTCCTTACTGCGGTAATATATTCCGCACATTGGTGAAATTCTTAATACACATCTCCTCGTTTTGTATTAAATGCGAGGATTGCAACATAGTATTTGACAAAAAATCCCTCTTTCTAAAACATACTTGCCAAAACACACCTCATTCTTCTTCACACATTATGACAGACAATGACAAGAAAGTGTTCAATAAAAAGAAATATCGTATGTTATCGGTTCCTCTACAAGATGGCATAGTAGTTACGGCATTAAATAAATCAGCCCAAAATATTTGTATAAAAAATGTTGACAATATAAAAGACCCGTTGCTATTTCTACAAGATAAACACAACATACTTCTACAGTTGTTGAGTAAAGCTAAAGAAGAGTTACTAGTTTTCAAATCATCCATTCTATTGGAATGTGTTTACAGTCGGTATAGGTATTCTGATCGTGAACAGTTTACCGATGCCAATTTTAAAACTTCCATAGAAGTTATTGACGCTAGTTGCAATTTAATTCACTACCTCCGAAGAGTTTTTGCAAAACTTGTGAGCGAGATTGAAGAATTTGAAACTAGCGGATCAAACTGGAAACTGGATTCTATTGATAGCATTGTCATTAGAATAACTAAATATCAACCTTTAGGTGGAAGAGGTTACATCGCTTTACCAAAGGAAATAGCCGATAAACGGGCAATCATTAACATTTGTAATACTGATGATTTTTGCTTTAAATATGCCATCTTAAGCCGTCAGTTAAAGGAGACGCGTAGATTATCGACGTATAAAAAACTAAATCATCCTTACAATTCGACAATATTTCCTTTCCCACACCACTAAAAGATATACGTAAATTTGAAAAACATAATAATGTATCAATAAACGTTTATTCTTTAACCGAGGAAAATCAAGTGTATCCTCTAATGATAAGTTCAAATGAAAAGTCTGTAGAACATTTTGATTTGTTATATTTAAGAAACGAAAATACTTCTCATTATTGTTTGATAAAAAATTTATCCAGACTTGTATCTTCACAACTTAGTAGACATCATCGCGGCGCTGTTATATGTAAACGATGTTTTAAAACATTTACTCACACCTATACATCGGTAGATGGGAAAACGGCTGAGGAACGATTAACAACCCATCAATTATTTTGCAATAAACAAAAACCTTGTCGCATTCAAATGCCTTCAGACAACACATATTTACAGTTTACAAACTTTCAACATAAACAACACTTACCAATAGTTATCTATGCTGATTTTGAATCTATACTTTTACCCGTACACAATGCACCCGGTTGTCCATCAACATCATGGTCTAGACAAACACACAAGCATGAAATTTGTAGTATTGGGGCTAAAGTTGTCTCTTCACTATCAAATTATCAAAAAGACATTTTCATTTACACTGGGGACGATGCTCTTGAACAATTTATGCAGTATTTACATTCCATTGTTAAAGACGTGGAAACCTTACATAAGATTATTCCAATGACAGATCTATCACCACAACAACGACATGACTTTGACAATGCCACTCATTGTGGTATTTGCGACCAACCGTTTAACCATTTAGACAAAAAAGTTCATCATCATGATCATCTTACAGGGGAATTTCAGTGTGCTGCACATAATGATTGTAATTTAAATTTTCAATTACCCAATTTCATACCGGTGTACATGCATAATCTTAGCGGATATGATGCTCATCCTATTATATTATCTTTGGGACAGGGGACATATGGGTAATACCAAATTCAACTGAGAAATATATAAGTTTTTCGAAAAAATTTAGCGATTGTACGCTATGGCTTAGATTTTTAGATTCTTATAGGTTTTTACCAGACAGTTTAGAACGACTAATAAATAACTTGACTGAATACCCACAAATGGAACAACAATTTCCAAATTATGATGAACGAAAATTACTACTTAGAAAGGGTATTTACCCATACGCCTACATGACAAGTATGGAAAAATTAGATGAACGTTCCTTACCAGCTAAAAAATATTTTTTTAATGATTTAACCGATGAGCACATATCCGATAATGATTATTTACACGCTCAACAAGTCTGGACCGCTTTCAATATACAAACACTTAGAGATTACACAGAATTGTATTTAACAACAGACATAATTCTTTTAAGTGACATATTTGAACAGTTTAGAAATGTGTGTGAATCCATTTACAGCATTGATCCGAGGTGGTATTTCACAACGCCTGGGTTGGCATTTGACGCCTGTTTAAAATATACGCAAGTAAAATTGGAACTATTGACTGATTATGATAAACATCTTATGATTGAATCAGGTATTCGTGGAGGTATCACTTCGTGTGTTACAAGACATTCCAAAGCCAATAACCCATACATAAGTGGTTACGATCCCACACAACCATCTAGCTATATTTTATATATAGATGTAAATAATCTATATGGGTTTGCAATAAGTGAATATCTTCCTTATGGTGGTTTTGAATGGGTGGACAATAGTGTGGATGTTACCACAGTTCCTGATGATAGCGATGATGGTTTTATTCTAGAGGTTGATTTGCATATACCAACCAGCTTACACAATCATTTCAGTCAGTTTCCACCACTGCCACATCATCACAATAATAAGCTCTATACCACGCTTGATGATAAACAACATTATGTGATTCATTACAAAAATTTGAAACAAGCTCTGTCGATGGGTGTTGTTTTGAAAAAAGTGCATAGAATATTAAAATTTAAACAATCCCCCTGGCTTAAACCTTACATAGAACTGAATACTGACTTACGCAAGACGGCTAAAAACGATTCTGAAAAGGACTTTTACAAATTAATGAACAACTCTGTTTTTGGAAAGTGTATTGAAAATAAGAGGAAACGATTGACCATCAAACTTGTCACCACGGAAAAAGCATTATTAAAATTATCCAAAAGACCAAACTTTAAAGACAGGACAATTTTTAGTGAAAACGTTGTTGCAGTACACTTACAACAGGAAACAATTTATCTGGACAGACCTATTTACGTGGGATTTTCGATTTTGGAACTCAGCAAGCGGTACATGTATCAATTTTACTACGAGGTTATGTTACCATTTTATAATCATACTTCCCTGAATTTGCTATACATGGACACTGACTCTTTTATATATAATGTAAGGGCTAGTGAAGAGAAGAAGGGAATGCAAGCCAGCTTATGGGCGTGGCTAGGTGAATAGTGGAGTGGGGAACCGCTGGCAGATGAGAGATGGGTCAGTAGTAGGGCAGCCGAGCCTAGGGCAAAAGCTAAGGAGAAACCAGTGTGAGCTAACTAGCAGTCAACTTATTCAAAAGTATTGAGGTGAGCTTTTGTGTACCCTGTGGCGCAAATAACTGACCCATCTATATTGCCAGAGTGACCCGCTAACTTCTAAGACCGTGGGTTAGGGTGTTGTAAATAATTGTTTAGTGTGTAAGTTATAATTATTGGTTTAGTTGTTAAGTTGTACATAATTGTTAGTGTGTAAGTTAGTCCAGTAAGATATTACGTATAGTTGTAACAAGAAGATATTGTTTTCCTTTGTTTGAGGTTAAAGATTATGTTTGTATGTTTGCTTGAAATCCATCGGCTGATAACCATGAAAGAGTAATAAAATTTATGTTTGTCAATAATAAACTAAAATTAAGCAGCATTCGCCTCTTCTTACCCTATTCCTATGTGTGAGTGTGTGTGAGTGAGTGGTGTGTGTGTGTGTGTGGGGTAGGGATAAAAGAATTACACTGGTGTCAGGTGTGCGGGGCTCGGCGGCTGTACTAAGTTAGCAGTATTAAGTGGTAGGGGAATAGGTGGACAGAATACGCTAGTACGCCGACCTTGAATGACGCTCGAGCGTTATTTCATAAACGCGACGTCGCTCGGCGGTTTTGGTGAAAAAATTTAATTCTATAGGTTGTAAGTAGTAATATATAAGTGAGAGAGAATTTTAAATTCTATTTAAATTGCTCTCACCGGAAGTTTTCTTTTCAGGCCTCTCAATTGAATTTTTCTAAGTTCCTTTTGCCTAAATATAGGGTTGTTGGGTATCATTGGACTTGGTTTGACGCGCCCTTCCTATTTCTGAAGCGTATAAGGTACCTTATTATGGGAGAAGACATGGACAAACTTAAGAAAGAGTTGGAACAGTTAAAGTCAGAACTAAGACAGGTCAGACAATCGTTGCCGGGAACAAGCATACAGTCAAGACCTCCTGAGGTGGCCAAACGCGAACTGACCATGGTGTCTCTTATCCGTTCCTGGAGCGGGGAGGGGTCTGACGAGCCGGTAGAGCATTTTTTGTACAATTTTGCGGTTGTAGCTAATCACGGAGGCTGGACAGATGCGGAGCGGTTAATGGTTTGTCGGCTGAAGCTCACTGGGGCAGCTGCTAATTACATAGCCGGCTTCCCAGAGTTGTTACAACCCTCGGCTACGTACAAGCAGTTAGAGGAGATCTTGAAAAATAGATTTACTGTTAAGACGACTCCCGAGGAGCGCCTCCTTGCGTTAAACTCAGTAGAGCAATCCCCAGGAGAAGATGCACAGCAGTTTGGGGACCGGTGCCGCCGTTTAGGCGAACGAATCTTGACTCCAGAGTCGACCTCGCAAGAGGTAGTGTGGACCAGTGCCCACTTTGAAAAAGTATTACTGACTGCCTATATTAAGGACTCCGGGGGGAAGCTGGCCGGCAGCTACAGTTTATGCCTCCCGCTAGTTTTCAGGAAGCTGTATCACGCGCAGTGCGCGTCGAACAGGTTACGGTAAAACCGGTACCAGCTCGAGAGGTGTGGGCGGTACAAGAGCAGCCAAAAAGGAGGGGAGACAGTCAGGGGTGTTACGAGTGTGGCGCCCCAGGACACTTTGCGAGGGACTGTCCTAGAAGACGAGGGACGCAAAAGAGGGGAACCAGGGAGCCTCGCAGCTGTCGTAGTCCAACCCAGAGTAGAACAATAATTTGTTTTGTGTGTGGGAAAGTAGGGCACTTTGCTCGTGAGTGCAGTCAACGGGCGACACACAAAGGTGTAGCGACATGTTCATCCCGAGAGACATCTTCCCCAAAAGACTTGGGCCCGATGGAAGCCCCACCGTCGAGCGCCCCTCATTGCCAGGGGCCTCATTTATAATCCCAAACGTTTCTTCTATTCACCCCCGCGGGTTGTTACTAAACATGAAAGTGGGGGCTAAGGAACTACATCTTCTCGTGGATAGTGGTTCCGAAATCTCTATTTTAAAAGAATTCATCCCCGGAGTACTAGTACAGTCATCATCAGTGAAGGCAACCGGGGTAATGGGTGGCATGGTACCAATAAAAGGCGAACAGAGGTTATCGTGTGAAATAAATGATATGAGTGTGGACCATACTTTTGTCATAGCCGAAGTGGCAACAAAAGGAGATGGGCTGGTAGGATGGGACCTCATGGAGAGGCTGGGGTTGGTTGTTGATGCGGGACGGGGAGATGTCAGAGTAGGTAATAGGAGTGTTGCGGTAGCTCCAGTAACAGGGAGGCTGTCTAAGACGGAGGAGTTGCATGAAGTAACGCACCGCGTTGGGAGTCCGTTAAAAAGCACATTCGAAGAGGTTCGGGAATGCAGTGTGAAGGCTGTAGGGGCGGTCGCGGTATCTCCCTACTGCGAGCAAATGGTGCAAGGGAAGTTAGCGGCTTCGTTAAATGGGGATATCCTGATCGAGCCGGTTACTCAGGCTCAGCTGGGTCTCAGGGTGGCAAGAAGTATGAATCGACCGATAGGACGGCGGGTATGGATCAAAGTGGTGAATCCCACGAAGGAGGAAATAAGAATAGAAAAGGGGCAAGTGATGGGTTTGGCAGAGCGGTGGGACTTAGTTGATGATGCTGTTGTGGCTATGGTGGGGCAAAGTTCTGGTGAATCGGACCGAATGCGAGATTTGGAAGCGGAATGCAGGAAGAAGGTGCACCATCTAGGCCCTGAGGATCAGGACCAACTGATGAGCGTTTTAAGAGGCTTCCTGCACGTCTTTGAGGAACCGGGGAAAGAAGGATGCAAGCTTAATGTGTCGCATCAAATTAGGACCACGGAAGAGGGGCCCATTGTTAAGCGCCCGTACAGGGTGCCCTATCACCAACGTCCCGTTATTTCGGAGCATCTCCGAGATATGATGGAGAGGGGCGTGATTGTACCCTCAAATAGTCCTTGGTCAGCCCCTGTAGTGTTAGTGCCGAAACGTAGTGAGGATGGCACCTGCAAATACCGTTTTTGCACCGACTTTCGCGGATTGAATAGTATTACGAAGACAGATGCGTACCCGCTGCCACTCATTAATGAGACCCTCGAACATTTGGGGAGGAGCAAGTACTTTTCGACGATCGACCTCGCGAGTGGGTATCATCAGATACCGATTCGGGAGGAAGATTGTGAAAAGACTGCGTTTACCACGGTTGGGGGCCATTACGAGTACCGCCGTATGGCATTTGGTTTGGTCAATGCGCCCGCTACATTCCAACGGACAATACTTTTGATGGAAATGAAGGGAACGGAGTGCCTAGTCTACCTTGATGATATAATCATCTTCAGTGCCGACCTCAAGGAGCACTGCAAAAGACTAGGTCACTTATTTCAACGATTACAGGACGCGGGTTTGAAAGCGAATCTCCAGAAATGTAGGTTTGCGCAACCGGAGGTTCGGTACTTGGGACACATTGTTACTTCGGAAGGGGTCAAACCAGACCCAGAGAAAATTTCCGCGGTGCAGTCGTTCCCGGTCCCAAAGACCTCGCGAGAGATCAAAGGGTTTTTGGGGCTAGCGGGATATTATCGCCGGTTTATAAAGAACTTCGCCGAAGTTGCTAAACCACTTACCAAATTATTGGGACAAGAAACGAAGTTTCTCTGGGGGGAACGTGAGCAGGAGGCCTTTGAACGACTCAAAGTCGCGTTATGCTCCTCTTCGGTGCTGGTATATCCAGATTTCCGAGTTCCTTTTATTTTGGCCACGGATGCTTCAGGAGTGGCACTAGGGGCCGTCTTGTCCCAAATGCAAGAAGGCCAGGAAAGACCCGTGGCGTTTGCAAGCCGACAATTAAATCGAGCCGAACAAAATTATTCTGTTACAGAAAGGGAGCTGCTCGCGGTAGTGTGGACTACCAGCCAATTCCGCTGTTACCTCCTGGGTCGAAAATTCACATTGATTACTGACCATGCTGCCTTGAAGTGGATGATCCGGCTGAAAGACCCATCTGCCAAGTTGACTCGTTGGGCGTTACGCCTGGAGGAATTCAATTACGACGTTGCCCATCGGCCCGGCTCTAAGCACCTGAATGCTGATGGGCTCAGTCGAGCGGTGGCGGCCGCAATGGGTACTGGTGAAGAGAGGGAGCCCAACGATAGCGGGGTAGAGCTAAGCCGTTGGGAGCGGGAGCAGCTAAAGGACGAATGGTGTAACCATTGCCGAGAGGCGTCCCCTGGTAAGGTGGCCTTAGGAACTTCAGGACTTTGGTACTGGACAGACGGACAAAGAGACCCAACAGCGTGGAAGGTGATGGTCCCTATTAAGTTCAGAAATTATGTAATCAAGCTGTTGCATGATACCCCCTGGTCCGGCCACCCAGGTATCCAACGAACCCTGTCCCGGGTCAAAGAACATTTTTATTGGCCTGAAGCGGAACGGGATGTTGAAAGGTACGTTAAAGGCTGCCACCCTTGCAATGCCCGAAAAACGCCAAAGGGTTTAACCGTACCACTAGGTGAGGTGATTAGAGCGACTGCTCCATTGGATATAGTCTCGCTGGATATAGTGGAGTTCCCCTCTAGTAGTAGTGGAAATCGTTATCTCCTGACAATGATTGACCAGTTTACTAGGTACGCGGAGGCTGTCCCTATGAGGGGCCAGACTGCCGAGGAGACTGCCGGAGCTTTTGTGAGAGAGATAATACTACGTCATGGTACTCCGCAGAAAGTCTTGACAGATAGGGGTACGAACTTTCTTTCAAAACTGTTCAAGTCGGTCTGTCAGTTACTACACGTTAAGAAACTGCAAACCACGGCGTTTCACCCACAGAGCAACGGCATGATCGAACGCATGCATCGGACGCTTGTGGATGCGTTAGCTCAGTATGTGCGTCGAGACGGTCGTGATTGGGATCGATGGCTCCCGTATGCCCTCATGGCATACCGGTCAACAGTACACTCGTCAACGGGTTATACTCCGCATTACATGCTCTACGGCCGGGATTTCGAAATCCCGTTAGATTGCCCGTACGTTTTGCAAGAGGGAACCACGAATCGGGAACAATACGTAAAGGAACTCCAAGATAAGTTGGCCAACGCTTACACATATGCCCAAGAGGCCGAAGAGCAGGCCAGAAAGGGATGGACACGCTGCCATGACCGTGGTAAGTCCTGGCGTGAGTTTCGGGTGGGGCAGCAGGTGTATCTGCTGGAACCGGCTCTGCCCAAGCACCATGCGAAAAAATTCCGCCGTCCGTGGACTGGTCCCCACGTTATCTCCGCCCGGATTTCTGCGTGCGACTATGAGATCCAACTGGCTACAGGTGGTCGATATGTGGTCCACATAAACCGCTTGAAGGCGGTAGCGGAACCAGAACAGGACACCCATGGTGATCCGATGTCCGTGCAAGAGTACTCCAGGTCTGACACGGAGGTGAGCTGTATGGGAGACTTTAGAACCGACGACCCCAATCCGGAGCAGGATGATCGGGAAGGCGACGATTCCTCCCATTCCATGGGTGGTGACTATTTACCCGAACCCCAATATGTTGATCATTCAGCCGAGGGGGAATTGGATTCCGAAGAGGAACCCAAAGAAGCGACTGACCCGTCCTGGCGACCTTCGGAAACCGAGGAAACCGAGGCTGTGAAATCTCCCCGGTCCCCATATCAGTTAAGACGTACCAGACGGGAACTACTTGTAGGCGAGAGCCCTACCTCTAACCCTTGCTCCCCATCGAGTCCACCGATTGATTACGTAAATCGTCGACCGAGGAGGCGTGCTGAACCCCAGAGGGAGGAATAAGTGGGTGCTTGTGTGTATCGGTGTGAGTTCAACCCCTCCTCCTCCACCCCAAAGGAAATTCCTTTAATAAGAGAAAATATATAGGAGAATGCTGGGAAAGAAAATAATAATAATAATAATAAACAAAAATAGATGTCGGGAAGGGAAAGGTGATCTGGCAAGCAAAAGGTAGGGACCAATAAATAGGAATAACGTAAGGGGAGGGGACGAGGTACTATACAAAGGGTCCTGGCAGGGTCAGTACAAACTTTGACCCTAGGCACGCAAGGGCAGCCCGACTCACCTCACACATGGAATGCTAGAGAGAGAAGTAACGAGTTCACTACTAGACTCTCTACAACTACCTATTTGGAAGCAGAAGGGAGCACAGCCTATCTGGGAGAACCAGCTCAGCCAACGCGACCCAGTAATGGACAAGGATGACTGGAGGAAGTGTCAAGAAGAAGAGGAAGAGGAGGAGGAAGAAGAAGAAGAGGATAGTTCGTGTGGAGGTATTCCAAAGTTCATCGTGGAGCACTTCGTCAGCACACTTTCGAAAGTGGAGATTGATGCTGTCAAAAGAGTAATCTCCACTTTTGAAAAAGGAGGAATATTGTAAGGGCTAGTGAAGAGAAGAAGGGAATGCAAGCCAGCTTATGGGCGTGGCTAGGTGAATAGTGGAGTGGGGAACCGCTGGCAGATGAGAGATGGGTCAGTAGTAGGGCAGCCGAGCCTAGGGCAAAAGCTAAGGAGAAACCAGTGTGAGCTAACTAGCAGTCAACTTATTCAAAAGTATTGAGGTGAGCTTTTGTGTACCCTGTGGCGCAAATAACTGACCCATCTATATTGCCAGAGTGACCCGCTAACTTCTAAGACCGTGGGTTAGGGTGTTGTAAATAATTGTTTAGTGTGTAAGTTATAATTATTGGTTTAGTTGTTAAGTTGTACATAATTGTTAGTGTGTAAGTTAGTCCAGTAAGATATTACGTATAGTTGTAACAAGAAGATATTGTTTTCCTTTGTTTGAGGTTAAAGATTATGTTTGTATGTTTGCTTGAAATCCATCGGCTGATAACCATGAAAGAGTAATAAAATTTATGTTTGTTAATAATAAACTAAAATTAAGCAGCATTCGCCTCTTCTTACCCTATTCCTATGTGTGAGTGAGTGTGTGTGTGTGTGTGTGTGTGTGTGGTAGGGATAAAAGAATTACACAACGATGATACTCCTGGCATTGTTAGGGCGTTGAGTTGCGAAGCTTATCCCTAGGACACTTCCTTTTCAGTCTCCTTGTTGTATTCTGGGGCAAGCTTAAGTTGGTGATGAGAGAATTGTTATGTTGTGATAGTATTTCGTGAAACTTTTTGCATTTGGTTGTGATTGTCTGTTCACGAATGGTATATTCAGATCACAGTGTATATAGAGTAAAGGTTTGAGTCGGTCATTAACGTTGAAAGCATGGAAATTGTCTGCACATATCCCTTTCACTATAGCTACTAACATAAAACTTCTTTTTTTTCTCCTTCAATAATTTATTTGCAACTGTACAATATATACAATAAGCAAATGTGATGAATGTTTACAAGACATGATTTACATGAGAAGAAAATACCCAGTGGTATTACTTCAAGGCGTTGAACTTAATTTAAAAGGTCACGGGGCCACTGACGCTTCAGGCGTCGAGATGGATTATCAGATAAGGTTTGACTAGCAAGTTGTTGAACCAAAGGATTAGGATGATAGGACAGGGAGTTATGGAATCTTTGATAGCGGGATTTAATTAGATCGGACACATATGGAATGGATAGGTCATTATGTAAGGTTTTATTGGAGACATAATAAGGAGCATTGGTAATTTTTCGTAGGATTTTGGACTGTAAGGATTGGATACGGTAAACGTTGGAATGCTTAGTGGACCCCCATACCTCTAGTCCGTAAGTCCATATTGGTCGTAGTAAAGTTTTGTATAGTGTAAGCTTATTTTTTGAAGTAAGTTTGGATCGTTTGTCTAAGAGTCTTGAAAGGATAAGAAATCGTCTTACATGAAACTAAAACTAAAAGTCAAATAAATTCATGTAATTGTTCACTTGTGAGACAATAGTTTGAATCCTTCTCCAATAGTAAAAAAAAGTTTATATAATAATTACCATATATTAATATTTATTTAAAAAAAAAAAAATAGGTAAAGGTTATTTCCGTTTTTGAACAAACAAATTTTGTAGCAAATTTATATTTCCTGTTTAAATTCCAGAAAAGACTTGGTTTCTTGGCCGAAAAGTTTAAAATTAATTAGTGGTTGTGTTTAAAAGGGGAAACTCAGTTTTGTTTGTGGTGAATGAGAGAGTGAGTGTGCGTGTGTAAGTGAGAGAGAGAATTCTCCTTCTTAGTTCTCTTTAAACAATTGTTACAAAACTCATTTTCCAAGAATGTCAGTTAGAAGTTGAAAACTGTAAGTGATATTCTTAAACTAAAGACACTTTGTACAAAGTGTAATTCTGTTTTATATTCATAAACAGTTATTCATAACTTTGTATATATTTACATTTATTTAAATTTCAAAAATACACATCACTTCCTTCCTTTATTAGAACACCGTAGTTTATTAGAACAAAATGGTACTTAATTTCTGTTATTCCTTTTACTACTTTTCCACGACATTTATTCTGTTGAATTCATTGAGACACAAAAGCGTTTGTGTTGTAATAAAACAATAAGTTTATCTCTTTAGAATGTATTGCCATGTGTGAATCACTTTCACGGACTTTTTCTTATCTGTTTCTTAACACCCGCTAGGTGATCACAATCATAGTCTTTACTAAGCGAAGTCAAAGATCATTTCAAGTCTACTAGAAAACCCGTGAAAAATCTTTATGGATAAACATCTCAAATAATGGCCACAGATGATTTTTTTTAATAGGTGTACCAATATTTAATGAAAATCATTTTCACTAAAATCGTGTGAAAAAACTGAAATTTCACGCCTGTAATTACACGATTTTCTGCAAAAAAAAAAAATGTCGAATTTTTTATCATATTTTTAATCGAATTCTTAATGTAAACATATTTTTATCATATCTGTGATTTTATCCACCATATTATGTGTACTTTGCATTATTAATTCGGGTTTTCCTAGATTAATATCACCATCGCCCGAATTGTGGCGGTTTTTTCAAGTTTCGTATAGACACTGTAGACTTCTACTTTGAAAGTAGAATTAAATTTATTTAAAACAAAAGAAGTAGAGGAAGTAGGGGAATCAAAATTGCTGAAAATTGATTAATTTGTTGTCTCATTTATTTCTACTAATTATATATTTTTTTGAGATTTTCCAAACTGAAGTATCACTTAAAAAATTCAGATACTATTAAAATGCGCATACTGTAACAACGTGTCCTTCGGTGGGGCTTGTTGTTACATGCGGAGGGTAAGTTGTTACAATGTATAAAATACATGTTTGGGTGTTTATTTTAAGGAAATAAAACTGAAGAAATATGTTCAATAAACAAATTATCAGATCTTTATTTTAATAATAATACCAGCTTGATTATGATCTAAACATGGATTATTACAAACTTAAATGCTTGAACATTCATTCTCTTCCTATTCACTGTCACTACCCACCTGTAAGTCGGAGTTACAATTGTGGCGAATATATCTAGGGTCATTTTTCTCTACCTTTTGACTGCGACCATGGTTTTAGACATTTCAGGCACAGCCAGACATTTCAGACATTTCAGTCTTCTTCGCCGGAACTTGATGATGGCAAATTATTTTTTGATTCTTGTTCGCAGCTTTGGAGACACAGATTTTCTTTTTGTTAGAATGGCCAACTTTCTCGTTTTTGGCCAACTTTCTCGTTTTTCTTGTTTTCAGCTTCATTTTTTTTAAGATGTGCCGTGATTTGATTTAAGATATGCAGTGGGGCAAGTTGTTTTACTGTAACAACATGCTCCAACCAAGTGTAACAACTAACCCCACTGACGCTATTTCACCAATTAATCCGTAAACACGTAAGTCAAAGAATACTAGCGTAACCATATTGGACTGAAATTATTTTAAGGATGTATGAATTAACAGCATAAGTATGAAAGCCTTACCTTTAGTAGTTTTCAAATCACAGCTTTCGGTTTTAATAATAAAATGTACCTTTCTCTATGATATTTCGAGGAAAGTCACACAAGGCCGCCGTATGCAACAGAATCTTAGCGGGAACTGGTTACAACAAACAGCATTCGCATATCTCTCAACTTTGACTACTTAGGAAGAGCTTCTCTCAGCCGCTTTTTAAAAATTACACTGCAAAACAAGCAACATCCACCCACCCTACATGTCTTTTATTTCAAGCGATGGTAAACTTACGTTTAACAACCAGTCTAGTGTCATGGGCGGAGAGGGACAGCAAACATATTGTATGTTGAGGTTCGGTCAGAAAAAAAAAAATAATTCAAATGTTCACCGACGTTTCGTCAAATTTATTGCCACCTTCAGGGCCTCAGCAATATTCATGTTTTGGTTTTCGTTCCGCTGTATTTGATGTTGTAAAATGGATATATTGAGGTTCGGTCACACAAAAAAGAAAAACTCTTTTCAAATGTTCACCGACGTTTCTTTCGTCAAATTTATTGCCTTCTTCAGGGTCTCAGCAATATTGATGTTTTAAGGTGTTCATTACGACATCCGAACCTAAACATCCATTTTACAGCAGCATCAAATACAGCGATCGTAACGAACACCAAAACATCAGTATTGTATACTAACTCACATTTATACATCAAATTAAAATCCAAGGCTAAGCCCGGCAATCAAACCGGGACTTCAGTGAAGGATTGACTAGAAAAATTTAAAAAAAAAAAAAAACACCTATGGCGCACCAGCCCATGAAGGGCCAAGGTTTGTCGGACGGCGATTTGAATAGAGGGGCGTGTGGTAAGCAAGACGCAAGTCCCACGCCTTTCAGTTCCGGCCTTCGCTATCTAAGGCGCTACTAACTGTAGCTTCCCACTTTTTATCACGATGCTGGGTCAACACCGATTTTGCCCTCATGGGAATCGAACTCTGAATTCTCACACGAAAGGCGAGTACGCTAACTACTAGACAGACCAACGCGTGAGGACTAGAAAAATTTAAACAAATATAAAATGTACTTTATAAGTATAAAATTTTCAGAAATAAGAATGTAGTAATGTCTTTAGTGTTTTTTTTTTCTTTTTGTTATATAAGTTTTCCACTATATATGAAATATTGTACAAATTTATTATTGTTAAAAATATTGTTTTGTTCAGAATTATTTTTCCACCATACAGCTGTTAGGAAAATTAGTGGGGAAATATTTTTAGATATAAGTGTTAAATATTGGTGATGAAGATGCAATTTCTTTGTACATTATGAGGCCATTGTATTATAAAGTCTGAGCAAGTTCTAGAACTGTCAAGATTGGTTAATATACGTGTATATATATATATATACTTGATATTAGGTTGTAAGATTAAGAAGTATGGTCCAAGGCTCAGCAGCAGTTTTATCGCCTACACCCAACTCAATCTGACCCCCTACTGTTCTTATATAATGTGCAGTAATCAATCAACCTCCAACCCCTCTACAACAATTCTTATCCACCATTGAGTCCTAAGTAACAACCTCATTCGGCCTGGCTCTAAAAACTCTCCTTTCTTTCTTACACCTTCTCTCTCTCTTCTGTTTTACCCCTTCCAACATTGGACAACAATTTTTCTTTTTGCTCTTTGTTTTTTCTTCCTTATCCTGTTATTTAAATCATCCTTCAATAATGAAGGATGAATCTTTCCAAGAACAGATGCCATAAAGAAAACAATGGCCCCAACTTTTTTTGCCAGCATAACTTACTTATTTTACTATCAAATCAAGGGTATGCTGTAATCTTGATAAAAGAGCACAAAGCAGAGAGTAGAATGTCATTTTCAAGTTCAGATAAATGCGCTTCATTATGTATGTTATGTGGAACTTAAATTTTGGCCTTTATTTAATGAAATAGTATGACAAACTTAAAAAAATCTCCATTTATTTTTCGTGTTTTTTCCTGTTAAGATTTGGATTATCTTTTTTTGTTTCACTAGCCCAATTTCCTGCATATAATAAAGGTTTATGAAACAAAAATCTAAATGTTCAATTAATTGGAGAACAGTTCATTACAGCTCCCCGATAATGTGCCTAAAAGATAATTTTTTTCTAAAATAAAAGTGAAAAACCATTCAGTAGTTTATAAATATTAAAAAAAGTTTTTAGAAAACTGTGAAAAACTCAGATAAAAGCATTCTTATAATTGTAAAGGTATGATGGAAAAAAAAAAGTCACTCCTAAATGACCAAGTGATTGTTTGGATCAGTTTTATTAGAAATCATCAATTTTTTTATATATAACATTGTAATGGAACCAATCGCCAGCAAATTCTTCACATACAAAGCTGGGCTCAATAGTTCCATCAACAACTTCATCAAATGTAGTTTTAATGCACCGCTTCAAATGTACATTAACTACGCCTTACACTCTTCGTCACGCCTACCACAGTGTAATGACGATTGAGCTGTAATCATCCTATCTCTCTAGCTATCCACACTAGCTCACCACTATTAGAACAAGCAAGAGTTTTAACCAGCCACATCTTCAAGCTACACTTTACGACAGAAAAGCTAGAGACAATTCTACATTCACCGCACTACCAACCAACAATCAAAATCAACTCATCCCTCTGTCACTCTATTTTTCTTTCTTTATAATATATATTTATATTTTTGAATACGTGGATGGGTTCACAATGCTGGATAACATCTGATATTTTATCCGTCATAGCATGCATATTCCTTTTATTCCTGACCGGTTTCGGATTTTCATCCCCTTCGTCAGAACAAATTCGCGCCCTATTAAAAAATACCTTAACAAATGCCATCACGATATCAAAGCTCAACATATTCTTAATTTAATTTAAACATAAATTAATATAATATAAAAATAAGCACGACAAATAAAAACGAATATATTTGATTTCCTCTATTATTTATTTCAATATCATCTCCAATTGGCCGCTTGCAGCCAGCTTTCTTACATATCAATTTACTTACATATTTTCTTGTATTAAAACTTGCTTGGATTTCACATTTATTTATTATTTGTGTCCAAAAAACTTTGCATTGCCTTTCTTCAAACTTTTATCATTACAGTATAATCCTGAAATTTCTTATTGCCCCTTCCCTACTAAAAATGACTTGATAAAACACTGAGCATACTTAACATCAATATTAAAATTTAGTTATAAAGTATCCTTCAAAACGTGCAATTTATTATACACTATTTTCTAATGTCTAATCATAATTTATAATAATTCCACTTTATCATTAAACACACACACATAGTAACATAACCTTATAACCTTCCGCACATATATACAATCAACAAACGAACAAGTGTGAGTGTTACAGAAACATTGCGCTGACGATGGATGACAATCCGAAACTGGTCAGGAACAAAAGGAATATGCATGCTGCGACGGACAAAATTCCAGATTTATATTTTTATTTATACATTATTATATTCATATTTATATTTATATTTTTTTATATATCTTATCTTATTTCTTATGAGTGAGCGTTAGAAACTGATAAAGCGACATATAAAAAAAAAGAAAGGGCAATCCGTTAGAGAACTCTGTGATTTTTGACCTATCGAAACAATTTTGATAACTTTCATCAGTTAATCTAAAGGAAAGCATTCAAAGAAATCAATCTCGGTTAGATTTTCCAAGTTTTCATACATGTCTAACGTTCTTTATATACAAAAATATACAGTAAAAACGAAAGCTCTTATTTCGAAAGTTTTTCTATTTCAAAACCAGGTCTGGGATTTTTATGCCAAACATTGGGGATCCCATAAAAATATGTTTGCTGTAGAGAACAATATCCAATAATAATGCCTTAATAAGGTTTTACATAATGACTCTTGAAGGAAATAGAGATGGGTCAGGTTTTCTTTTCCTCCATGTCATGTAGCCATACGTGATAACGCTGTAATATAATACAGTGCCACTGTCCTTATATCTGGCAGCACTCGCAGAAGTTTTTTTTTTTTTTTTTTTTGGGGGGGGCGCATCAACTACTAAGGTCATTAGCGCCTCTCAAATTTTCCATTAGAAACATTTCCTCTAGAGCTGGGATGGCGTTCACCCCAATCATACTCAGCATCCAAATCGGCGTCTTTGTTTCCAAAGACGGTCGGAGCGTGGTAAGCAGGGGTTGCTCCCGTTCTGTCTTCCCCTCTTGACCATCGTGTTTGGGGAGAGAATCAAGGGAGATATGCGCCATCCATTAGGCCACCAGTTAAAAAAAAAGGTGGGTTAATGGGTACTGCAGTCATTATGTCCATTCTAATTTTGGGCCAGTTATTTTCATCGATCAACTTTGTTCCCATCTTCTTTGTGAGATCTACCTAGTTCCTCTTCAGAGGGGACTATTTGCAACTTAGGATCTCCTACTAATTCACCTAATAATGCTCATTCCTAATCCTTTATTCACTTTATACACAAGTGGGGTTGAAGTACTTTTATATAATTTCCTTGCACCCCCGTACCGAATAATGGCGGAAATGGTGGTCAATGGTCTGTAAAACTGCTGCAAAGCTTTTTACAAACCGTTTATAAAGATCTTCTATAGATATTCGAATCTAAAGACAAACCATCGCACCGCTAGTTTATATATTTTATATATTTTTTTTTCATGAAAAAGTTTGCATAAACGAATATACTTTAAAATTATTTCCAAAACATTAAATAAATTGACTGTAGTTAAAATTAAACTGACTGAAATAATTAATTAATGTCTGAAGTTAAAAAAAAAACAAAACAAAAAAAAAACAAGAAACAGAAAATGGTAATTTAAAAAAATCGGAATAATAAAACTGACAAGAGTAGGAATAAAAAACAGATATCTTACCAATCTGAGCATTAAATTGAATTATCAACTTTGCCAGCCAAGATTATACAATTATACTTGCGTAATTTACTCTAGAATCTTTGGCGAGGAATAACGACTTGTTTTTTTAATAAGCATTTTTTTGAATCTTTTTCTAATTATTAAAACTTTTTCTTGAAATATAATAAATATTCAGTCTTTAGTTAGATAAATAAGATTTTGTTCAGTCTATTGACTTTGTCGTAAAATTTGTTTTGTTTTTGTATTATTTTTTTTTTTTTTTAATAATGATAATAAAATCTGATGAGAAAAAAAACATTCATACGACTTTTCTCTTAATGCTATTATTAGAAAAATCTAATTGATACATTTTCTTCAATTTTATTTTTCTCTTCAAAAACTTGAGCACTTCTTGTTTTGACAGTTTAAAGTCTAATACATAAATATGAAAGTGAGATTTTTATCCTGTAGGCTTGTTATTATTAAAATTGTGACCCCGATTTTGGATTCTCCTTCGTCATTTGAATATGGTTGATTCATAAAATTCGTTTAGATAGTTGACATTGCACTGATTAACTATCTATCAATTCAATGATTGATTGTCACGTATAAGTAACACAAAGACACAAAACATACATATAGATAGACAAACACACATATTATCACTCTTATTCTCTCTTTGCTTGATTCTATCTGTTCGTTTGTTTATTTTTGAAAATAAAAGAAAATTAGGGGGGGGGTAACGATGTTCCCAAAAAACATAAGTTGTTGGGTCCTTTTCACAAACACTGATGTCCCCTCGTACCTTGGTCAATTCTTTTGTTTCTAAGTCTAATTGTTAAAAAAAAAAAAAAATCTGGTGTGAAACACTCACACAACTTTCTCTTACTTCAGTTCTCAAAATCATAATTGACAGCTTTTATAGTTTGTGTACCAAATTTAATGAGATTCGTCGAAAACTGAAAAAACTGTACAGTAAAAGCGCACTTCCGGTTTACTAATTTTCTTGAAACTCGGCATTTTGCCCATGTATTTATTTCTAATTAATTTTGTTTGGTTCATAGAATTGTATAATCAACTGTGATAGCACTTTAGAGAAAAATATTAACTCCACCCCTCCACTAAAAGTGCCCTTAAATAAATTTTCCCAGAGAAATGTTTCAAATAAAAGTTGTAGATGTTTGCATGTTTAGTTTATATAAAAAGTTTCGTCGGAGCCATTTTTGAGAAAATTGCGAAAAAGAGAAAAAATCATTTAGAAAAGTGGTAAAGTAAACGCACTTCCGGTTATCCGATTTTTTTCAAACTCGGAATTTCAACAACATATTTAATTCTAATCAACATTATTTAGATGACAGAATTATCTAATAAATTGAAATAGCACTTTAGATGAAAACCTAACCCCACCCCTCCTTCAAAAGTGCCCTTAAATGCATTTTCCTGGAGAAATGTTTCAAATAGAAGTTGTAGTTCTTTGTATGTGTGGTTTGTGTACTAAGTATAAAGAAAATCGTCGGAGCCGTTTTTGAGAAAATTGCAAAAGAGTAAAAGAAACAACTAGTAAAGTGGTACTTCCGATTGAGGAATTTTGACAGATAACGTACTGTCAGATCCCATGGTGACCCTTAAACGGAATATCAATTTCAACTTTCTACGTTTTCGTTTTTGAGCTATGCTGTTCACATACATACATACATACACACACACAACACACACACACACACAGACCATTTGTTAAAAACCACTTTTTTGGACTCAGGGGACCTCAAAACGGATATTTCCGGTGAAAACTCGATATCGAAAATTTGACACGATTACAATACTTCCTCTTACTAGGAGTAAGATAAAGTAAAAAACGACTACCAGAACTGCTTTGACTAAATTAGATATACAGGTACTTCGTAACTACGACATATCACAAATTCTTTATTATTGCGGACAGAATTTTGGAACCCTTTACCTACTTCGCTCGATAAGAGCATCCAAAAATTTTAACAGTTTTTTTCTATTTTCACTGTGATTGTTTTTTTGTTTTTTTTTTGGCAGAGCTCGCAAATGTTATCGTCAATCAAATAACTCGCAAGTCTATTTAATGTCGACGACAACTTATCCGTTAGCAAAGCAAATATTATACCAATCGATCTATGAACTTTTGTAAAGTCCGAATAGGAGGAATATATCTTTTGCGCGGCAGAATGGAATGGAGAATGATAGTCTAGAATGGAGAGGACTTTCTGGAGACGATGTTGGATGAAGGAATAAACTGGGATACGGAAGTTTTTTATGTTTTATGTAAAGTTGGTCGATTATAGTATGTGTCGTGTGATCTTTCAGTAAGCAAGAGCAAATTGGGCGAAATTTGGATAATAGCTTTTCAAAGTTCTTCAAAGTTGGGTTACTTGATTTTATTTTATTTCCTGAGTATTTTCTGAGTCCATGCATGCTCTGAGGCAATGGTTAACGTAGTTAATTTTTTTTTTTTTTTTTTTTAAGGCGTCTAAACATCTGTGGTCATTTGCGCCCGGAGCCTTCTCAGTGCACTGCCGGCCTCCGGACAGTGTTCTCCCGTTACAGACAACACTGTCCATCACCGGACAGTGGGCTGTAGGGGCTCCTAGGAAGAGAAAATCTAAGGGCAGCACGACTGGATTCGAACCCGTGATCTCCGCGTTGCTAGTCCAGCGCGCTACCACTGAGCTAATCCCTTCCCTACGTAGTTAATATAACTGAATTTCACGCTGCGGTGCTGTTGAGCCCTCGGGGCCATTCAACCTTTCTTTATCCTATCCTAAGATGTTTTATTAGCCCAAACAACTTTGTTCGTCATATTTTTACCACAATGTTTATGTTTTAATAAACATAAGGTGTTTAAGGCCAGGCAAACAATTTGAAAGCATACATTTAATTCATTATAATTAACTCAACGTTAATATATAAATGCATGACTTTTCTAGCAACTCTTCCTGAAATAGATGGGAATATCATAATAACATGAAGTTGAGGTGATACACCTGAGTTAGTTTACTTTTATATATATATATATTACTATGATATATATATATATACTTTATGCACAATCATATACAGGCACACACACACACAAACACTTTACATTAAACGTCTAGTAAACTAATCTATATAACTAATTATTAAGGTAAAACAAGTTTTTGGAAGAGTAGACGGCATCAGAATTGTAAACTAAAGCCAGGCCTACTTACTTGGAAGGGGCAAGTAATTAATAGGCAAGAGTTTCTCCCTACCTCCCTTCTATCACACTACACAACTAAAACAACTTTAAAGTACTTAACAATAATTTAGTAGCATTATTAGTTTGGACAATACAAACAAAGCAACCGCTGTATGTCTGGGCCATTGTGTATAAGATTTGACCAAAACATTAACCGAAGTTTTGCTATGATGTGGAGAGAAGGTCTGAATCCAGAAAGGAAGCTCCAAATAAATTATCTATATACAAACAGAATTAATTATGAATTAATTTCAAGAAGGAAAGTAAAGAAGCAAAATTATATCGATTATTTTAATTAAAAAATGATCAGAAAGATCATTAGTGAGACTCCACATTGAATATATCGATCACCCACCCACCCCAACCACCAGGGTCGCTAAAACGGCAAGGATGTCAGAGCAAAAAATATATCCGGGCGGGAGAAATTTTTTGGGACGGCAAATACTTTTCATTTTTATTTCCTCTTATTGTTTTATGGAGAAAGTTCCCTCAAGGATGAATCAATTTTTTTTTAAATTACATTTCCAATGGGAAATACATGATTGGAAGAATTTAATGATTGTACTTTGTGTTTGCGAACAAAAACGAAAAATCACACGAAGTACCAAACTTTATATTCCGTTTAGAACTGTTATGAAATGTGGCACAAAGATTTCAGGCGGCAAAATTCGTTAACTAATTCAACATTGCTGAGTAGCTATTTCCACTTGTTTTTCTAGACAAAAAATAATTTTACGAGGTACTGGAAAGTAGCAGTGTAAACTTTTCCGCGTAATGTACGGTTTTACCACAATTATAATATAAGGAAAGATTATTATATTAAATGCATTGATGAAATTTCGAGCTTAAAGAAAATCATTTAACTTGAAGTGCGAAACTTCTAGTCTATTCTATTCTAGATCTCAGGGCCTCCAAAAGAAAGGCACTTAGGCCTCACGGGCCCATATCAGCCCTGTCCTGTTAATGAGTAAAATGTCAGAGCCCTCTTTGTCATCTCACCTACAGATGTGTGATGGATGCAAGAAACTTGAAATAATATTAAATTATAAAAAAAAAATCAGAAATGTGACATTCCCTTGCAAAAGGGCTAGCCAGGTATACAAGTCCAGTTACTGGTACGGTTCAAGAACAATTATGGCATTGTACTACCCCTTCTCCTCACAGGGGAGGAATTGAAGAAACAAAGAGAAGAGATATTTTAAGGACAGACTTGTGCTACAAATCAAGGTGGAAACATCGAAACACTACTTCAGGAATCGCTCTCTAAATATCTGTGCCAGTTTCACAATAAATTAAATAAGTTTATAATACCAAATAACTTGTAGTTATTATTTGGAAGATTATATTTAATTGTAACAGTGGTGACTTCTTAATTATTCTTAATACTTCTATCTCTTAACCGTATATACATACAAGCCCTTTTCGCTAAAACGCTCACGCCACAAGCTACCTACACATAATCACACCATAACATTACATTGGTGCCAGCTGTTTGGGATATTTTCAACCAGAATCCACAAATTAAAAGTACGTACAATTTTCAATTTCATAATTAGACAAATTATCCATCAGATAATTTGATTGTTTTTAATTATTTTCTCAGCGGAAATAATATTTTTATTAAATATTTCCCATTATTGAATTTCTAGTGAATTTCATTTTTAAATTTTTGTAATTGTACCACTTGTACCTCAATCCCTTGTGAATTTTGAATTTATGAGTGTACTTAGATTCCAAATTATAAAGATATTACGCGATAATAACCTTTCTGTTGGAGGCAATTTACTCCAATTACGTAGACGTCTTGAAAAATATAATCTTTCCCCAAGTAATTCATTCAATTCCAAAATGTATAAGATAAATGGACAAGACATGGGCATCGACGCTGCTGTAGAATATTTACTTGCTCAGCAGCAATTAGCAAATCCTCCACTTAACAATCAACCTAGTCCCTTAAGAAATTTGCAATTGATAAACAGTTTACCCACCTTCGATGGCGAAAATTCAGCCAAAGTGTCCGATTTTCTTGACCAAATTAGCCATTGTACTAGTCTTTGTGGTGACTTCTTAATTATTCTTATACTTCTATATTTTCCTCAAACATACTTACAGGCCCTAATACAAAACCGCTCGTGCTACACAACCAGCTACTACACATCATCACACCATTACAGATGCTATAATAAGGACAGGATGAAGACAAAAATGTAGGGAGTTATGATTAACACCTCTGGCCCATAGTCGAAGACCAAAAGACTACAACCCGCAGAGAAGAAGGTAGGACGGAAAATTGATGGGTTTTCATTTCCTTTCGTGAAATTGTAGTGTTTCTTCCAACAGGGCAGATATGCTCTCAGAAAATTCAAGAAAATAATCCCTCTGGTGCGTACTTTGGGTCCATCAGAGAAAGCTAGCTTGGGATTAAGTAAGTAGCAGACAAGAAGACGCCCTGTCAACTTCTCTGGATAGGCTTGATGCCGAAAAATATTTTCGATTCCAACAAGTTTGGCCCAAGAAATCCAGTGCCAAACTTATTACGATCGTGACAGATTTTCGAAATGAAGTTTTCACCGGAAATACATGTTTTGAAATCCTTGCAAAATACAAAAGAAATGTTGTTAGCAAAGGCTCTCTATCATTCCCTCTCCTTCTTGTGTGTGTTTGTGTGCCAGCAAAATATCTATAAAATGAAAAATACCAATTAGCTTAAACGTAGTATTCTGTTTAGCGATACCACCACCGCAACTAACACGAGAATATTGCATTCAAACTGTATCAACCGGATGTACGACTGTACTAATTTTGGTTTCGTTATTTCAGTTTTTTCTATTTTCTCGAAAACGGCTGCAATGATTTTTTTTTTAAACTCTTTCAGCAATAAGAGTAACAAATAAAATCGAATGATAGGAATAAATTACTGGCTTCTAATTAAGATCCTAACATATTTTTTTTTTAATTCCGAAATTGGGGGAACAGGTGCGTTTAGTGTGGGTGTAACGTTGCTATTAGTTGGGTAAAGTTTACAACGGGGAAAGAAAAATTCTTCTGAATGAGGATTAAATCACGGGGAAAGAAATAAAGTGGTGGTAATTATGATTAATGTGAAAGAGACGAAGATGAGGAAGATATAGATGTCTAATGGAAGATAAGTACCATTCACCTTTCTTAAAAACATCGTAAAAATTCCCATAAAAAAAGGGAGCTAAGAATCTATTTTGTCTGGTATTTTATCCGTCGTAGCATGCGTATTTCTTCTATATTCCTGACCAGTTTCGGATTTTCATCCATCATCAGAGTAGTTATCAAGTTCGCTTTGCTTCTTCAGAAAATATTTCCATAGGTGTGTAAACCAAGTTGCTCGGTGCTTATTATTATTATTCACAAAAGGGGAGGGCAAACCCTACGCTATCCAAAGCCTCCCAGGCTCATATAGCTACCCCTAAAGAATAACAACCACTGGGACTAGATTGAAAATCCAGGCCCAGGTTTAAACCATCTAACTTTCACCACAGACCGAACAAATCGGACCAAAACCTTAAAAGGACACAGCTTAAGATCCTCTACCGATTTCCTATTCCGGCCGAAGGTCCTAAACCTAATCTCCTCACAACCCAAACAATTCGTCATCAGATGCATGGGTGTTTCCTCCTCAGTCTCACAAACTCTACAAAGGGGTCAGGCACGAGTCCCATTATATAGAGATGTCTCCTTAAACCACAATGCCCAGTGAGGAATCCAACCAGATGTCTGAGGGAGGTCCGTGAAAGACATCGGACCCCGCTACTCAAAGCTCCGTCTGGGCCCCCAATGAGCATTTTAGACTGCCGACAACCCACTGCACTCATCCATAAGGATGAGTGCTGTGAGGTCATCCACGTCTGAAAGCCCGACAAACATGTGCCAGAAGACACACCAACAGCAGGCTCTGGACCAATGAAAGGGAGAGAGGCACCTAATTTGGCAAACCTATTAGGTGCCTCTCTCCCTTTCATTGTCCAGAGCCTGCTCTTGGTGTGTCTTCTGGCACATGTTTGTCGGGCTTTCAGACGTGGATGACCTCACAGCACTCATCCTTATGGATGGAAAATATTTCCATAGATGTGTAAACCAAGTTGCTCAGTGCTAGTGTACATATTAGGTTATGAACATTTAAAAAACGACGTATCTTTCGATGACAGACTTCTTCAAACTCTTTTACTTCAACTTAATGTTTCTGTTACATTCTACACTTGGTGACGTTGAATTTCAACAAGTATAGTATGTAACAGAAACATTAAGTTGAAGTACAATTTTGGAATTTTCCTGAAAATAGTTCCATCAATTTTCTTAAACTTGGACCGTTAATTGGCACAGATAAAACTATATCATTACTGACATTTTATTTAAATATTTTTTTTTTTGCGGTTTCTGCGATGTTAGATTTCAAATGTTATTGAAACTACAATGTAGTGGACATACAAATTGTACCTGCCATGAGTAGAGGAGAACAACAAGTACTTTGTGTTAGCCTTAAAATATTTAAAACTAACTAATTTTATTTGTTGCCTATTAATAGTGTTTTCTTAATAGCTCTAAGGGAATGTAAAAACTGGTAACTGATCTTTTCTCACTAACGATGTAATTTGTTAGAGATTGTAATTTGTTCCGAGGAGAATAAAAATAATGGAAAAGCTTTGTTTTGCTTAATTTACCGTTTAATACAATAGGAGATCGATTGGAAAGTAATATGAATTCCAAAATAAAAGAACACTATTCAATCCATTGTAACAAATGAACTTTTTTTGGAATTCTGTATAGCGTTCCATGTTAAATATCATGGCTGAATGGAGTCCCCCATTATGTGATTTCTAAAAAGAAATAACTCGTTAATAAACTAAATATTTTCAGAAAATAACTATTTGTAAAATTCTAAAGTTCATACAATTGCACAAGATTTATATTTTGGAAAAAATTCAGTGGTAGCCGGGGCGTGGTGACTGATAAACCTAACATCAGAGAACTAAGCACCTAGCATATGTCATGTTCATGACATGAATAGTTCAACCCGTACGTTCCGTTTTAAACAAAACAATATCATTTTATTATCATTTAATTTGCTCATCCCATCTTTTTTTTAGAAAAAGTACTAGATTATGTTTTTACTATAACAAAAAAATGAAAAAAAGCTTAATCTTTGAGTAATCATAATTCTGTACAAGTTAGGCAATAGTAACGATTATTCTTATGGAGAGGCGTCTTCCGGGAAACGTGAGCAACAGAAAAGAGAAATAAAATTTAGTGACTTTTCTGAAAAGTATCATAAGTCCTGCTTCTGAGAGTTGAACCAAAGTTTTGGTGAAATAAGAAATTCTTCATCAACATTTTTTTTGATAATAAACGATTTTTTTTTCTTTCACCAGAAGTGGATATTTTCTATTAGAAATAGCATGTGGTCTAAGGAGAAAAATCAAAAAAAGCTATTTATGAAAGGAGGTATTTTTTTTGTATAAATTTATATGCCAATTTGTTTTGGACATGATAGAAGAGAAGATCCAACTAAGAGCTTTAACTAAGAGTTCTCTCTAAAAGGAGCCTAACATCTTAAGCTGGGCTGGGCAGATTTTGGCGCACAGACATCCGTGAAAATTCGAAGAAAGAATTTCGAAATAAATCCGATAATTTTATATAAACAAAACTCAATATAAAGATACTAACTAATAAAAATTTATAGATAAAGTAATTCTGTCTCTACAAGGATCATAACTACATTAACATTAACCAGCCATATCTGGGAACAATTTTTCTAATTTAAGTAATAAAATTACTTTTTTTTTTCATTAATTTATTGATTTATTTTAAATGACTTAATTTTTCTGTCTCGTGTTTGTCTAAGCCCAAGTATGGGCGAGCGGTTAAATGGTAGACTGAACGTAGACAAGTTGTTTCTTCATCAAATATTTCCATAGGTGTGTGAACTCACCACAATCAGAAACCAAAGTTTCTCGGTGCTAGTGTCTTCACAAAGATTATGAACATTTAAGAAACGACGTATTGTTCGACGGCAAAACTACAAAATCAGCCAGTTCTAAGACATGAGCTGTCGCACGTAGACTACGAGTTGAGGGAAACTTACCTATCATTCTGTTTAATGACTGATTAGACTAGATACGCCAATTAATTTACCATATGTCTCAACTACATTTTGCAGCACGGACAACGTGCATCTATAATTCAATTTAAGTCCTAGGAAAGTACGTTAAAACCGTTTGGAACATTTAATATAAATTTAAAGCCAGGTCTGTACAAAATCTAAATATCGAAGAATCGTGAGCTGCCAGATGGAGTTGTCTCAATTCACCAGGTGGTCATACCTTCAGGAATATATGGTAGATTCCTTTCTGTGCAGTTCTAGAAAAAAGGTTGTTGACACGGAAAGTCTAAAAAAGACTAGATCATAATCTATTTCCACATAACTCCATGTTTTAGAATTTATTCCCAAATTTTAATCAATAAATGCTAGAAAAATATTTAAACAAAAAAAAAATTACGTAAACAATGTCTAAGATAAAGGATATTATATTAAAATTAATGATCATTGGTGTCAGAAGTGACAATGAAATGTCATATGTTGGTAAAGTGTTGAGAAACTTGACAACCAAGCAGTAAATCAGCTGTCAGTTTGGTTTGACATACAAACTTCATGTGCCACTTTAGAAAAAGTTTATTTACTCAATTCAGTTCTTCTCTTAAACGCTGTCTATTATAATTAGAATTCACTCAGCTTAATTAAAATTTCAAAACAATTCTTCTGAAAATTTGGAAATATTTAAAAAGCATTCATCTTAGCTAAACTAAGATAGCACATTATCGGAAACTTCCGTGCCATCCAAAAGGATGGTCAATGTGAGGTTTACTTTTTTTACTTATATTTTACTTTCTCTTACTAAGAATAGTTAGAGGAAGTATTACGATCGTGCCAGATTTTTGAAATGGAGTTTTCACCGGAAATATATGTTTTGAGGTCCTGTAAATACAAAAGAAATGTTAGCAAAGACTCTTTATCATTCCCTCTCCTTCTTGTGTGTGTGTGTGTGTGTGTGTGACTTAGTATTCCGTTTAGCGATACCACCACCGCATCTAACTCGAGAATATTGCATTCAAACTCTATCAACCGGAAGTACGGCTGTACTGATTTTTTGTTTTGTTTTTTCAGTTTTTTTCTATTTTCTCGAAAACGGCTCCAGTGATTTTTTTTTTAAACTCTCTTAGCAGAAAGAGTAACTAATAATAATCAAATGATAGGAATAAATTACTGGGTTCTAATTAAGATCCTAACATTTTTTTTTTTTTAATTCCAAAATAGGGGAACAGGTGCGTTTAGTATGGGTGTGACGTTGCTATTAGTTGGGTAAAGTTTACAACAGGGAAAAGGAAATTCTTCAGAATGAGGATTAAATCACGGGGAAAGAAATAAAGTGGTGGTAATTATGATTAATATGAAAGAGACGAAGATGTGGAACCCAGGTGCCTTAGGTGTCCAATTGAAGATAAATACCAATCACCTTTCTTTATTACCATTACATCAAATAATTGATGAGGAAATGTTCTTATATGATACAACAATTAATTGAGCTGTAGGTAACATTATCTTCATCAATCTCATTCTGTCTCGATTTTTAACAAGAAAATGTTTCCTCATCTACAAATTGTCTTCTTCCTACTTCCAAAAGGATTTATCTGGCTTTCTTTTTAACTTCTTAGATTATTTCTTTCTTTATAACAGATGCAGATTTTTTTTTCTGCAACCTTCATTACTATTGCTTTATAATTTTACTTATTATAAATTCATTAACCAGTTTTAACCAAAAATATAGGTTTTTTTTTTGTGAAAAATCACAATTTTTTTTTTATTGCAGTTTTCATATCCAACTAAAAACACTTCTCATATCTCTGATTCAAGAAATAGGCATGCTTTTAAATTAGGAAATATACTAAACAATATGTATTAATACCAGGACAATTAAACAAACAAATTTATTCAACTGTTTTATAAATTTGTTGTTTTGATTGATTAATTTGTTTTGTTGTACTTCAAGCTTAAAAAATATCATATCTACGATTTAATTTGGAAAATGGTTTCTTTTACCATGCAATTTTACAGAGATAAACTTTCCAACATATTTTTCAGGGTTTACCTTTATACATTTAAAAAAAAAAAATACGTATATACAATATATACACATTTCCCCACTTACATCACGCCTACATTACCCATCGGTTCTCCATTTTCCCCGTTAGAGCTGCATTTGTGAAAGTACTAAAATTTTCATTTGCATATTTATTTTCTAACAACAACAGAAGAGCATCACTATTTTTAGATTCACATGAACATTCCTATATACACCTAAATTTGCATCCTAAAATTATCGTATAAGCTACATTAAAAAATTATATGTTGCACGGTTTCTCGCACTCAACACAATGGCAACAATGGTTATTTCCTATTTAACAGCCCAGAAAGAACCATCCTGCAATCACCAAGAGCATAAGGCATAAGTGATAGTTGACTATTGTAATAACTAGAATTAGTCCAATTGAATTTCTAAATGTTCCTGAAGTTCCTTATCACTTCTACTATTTCGCAATAATAGACTAAACGTGTAACCAACGTCAATATTGTCTAGTCGATGAAAGCGTCAATTACCTGAAAATAGCCTGTGAAAGCCCAATGTGTCAGCTTCAGATTGCTGTAATATAATTATTAACGTGACTCAATACTATATAGTAACCACACCAGATTAAAGTGAATCAATTTTTTTTAGAAACTCGCAAAAAAAAAAAACAGGTTGATGGATTTATCTGGAACTCTACCTTTGATCCATTTGATCGAATTTGAGCTCTTGCTAAATTAAAAAGACCTGGAACTCAACAGACGATTACAAACTTCTCTCGAGACCAGTTTGATCGACTACTCTAAACTTTGAAAATACCTTGAAAATAAAAGAATTCAATCTTTCTAATTCAAAATTCTCACAAAAAGGCCTTTATAGGGTTATTCCTAATCCTTTACTCTTAGCTAAAAAATAAAAATAAATAAATAAATCCCTTTTGCCCATCATCTAATAAATTTAGGCTACAAAACATTCCTTGACTTCATCACTCCTACATTCTGTTCACCTTATCCTTCCTTCCTTCCTTTAACCCAAACAATGCTCCTAACACTTTATCATCATATTCAGTTATTAGTATGTGACGTCTAAATAAATTACTTAAAAAAATAAATAAATAATAAAACAAAAGAAGCTTGCTGCATTTTTTCCAAATCAGGGCAAAATTCATTTTCAAAATTTTTACAATTGCATTTCTTCCACTTATAACAAATCAGGAAAAAAAAAAAAATAAACAGTTTCCACTGAGATTTTGAAGAAAATGTATTCAAAAATGTTAAACACAGTGATTTGAGATGGGGAAATAACCAGATCTTTTATTGGAAACAAGTAGGCTTTAAAAGAAGTGAGGAAGGATTTATTTAGAGCGCGTTCTACAAGGTGATTGATGGAAGTGTCAATTTGACTAAGTAGGGAGGTAAAAACAGGGATAAATATAAAGTGGTGGGGATTTAGTTTAGTTAAAATGGTTGGGGTGAAGACAAGCTGGTGTTAAGTAAGATTGAGGGATACAAATTGTCTCATCACTTTAGGTCTCTCAAATTGGCCTTTCAAAATGAGCTGAAGCCTTCCACTTCTTCAATATGGGTAACAAAATAAAACACAAAAGTAATAAAAAAAGTAAAAGCAAAAAAAAAAAAGAAGGAGGGGGGGAAGGAATGTCCATTTCATTAAAAACAAAGAGTTAATTTTTTCCCCCTCTGTTGAGAAAATAGACTGGCTTAGGCTCAACGTGGACTACGTTCAACTAGAATGACATGGACTAAATCCAGCGAGAAATGTGTTAATCAAGAAATTGTTAAAAGAACGGCGGAAGGAGAAAACAAAAAAAAAATAACTTCTCTCGTACTCATTTAACCAGCTCAAGCTCTTCCACTCTTTCAGTCTTATTAATTACAGTTCATCCCTTCGGAAAGCAATTAGAGCGGGAAGTCTGCTTTCATAGGAAAGAGTGCCTCTATATATATATCCAGTGGATTGGGGTACGCCTTAATCCGCAAATAAATTTCTGGTGCCATCCTCCTTGCCTCGGCGCTTTGTGGCACTGGCAGTAGACACTGACCCCTCTCGCACCATATTCAAACAGTATGGCTAGAGTATAACTGGGCTTCCCTCATCCCTAACCCCACCGCCCAGGAGCCTAGAGAGCTCTATCTATTTTAAAAGCTGTCTCATTCCACTATAATTAGAATGCAAATTAGCAAACCAAGAATTAGCATCTGCCCCACTACCATACAACTAACTCTCCCCTCCTGTCTCTCTATCTCTCTGCCACCCCTGTTCAGAGCCAGTAGTAGCCCTTGAGCCTCTCTTAAGGGAAGAGTTTTTGTTCAGGTAAAGAAGTGGTCCCCTATAAGTGAGAACAAAACTCACCCATTATGTTCTCAGCCATGACTCTATCTCTCCTCTCCGCTTCCTTTAGAAAACTCATACTACATTTTCTCCCATTCTTTGCCCCCTACTGAAATGGAGGCGACAACTCGACTGTGTCCAAAACCATCCGCTTCTTCTTCTTCTTTCTTTACTTTGTTTCTTACAAAACTTCCTTTTAGCTTGTAAATTAAGTAGAAAGTTACACGCAAAAGAAGGAAAAATTAATTTCTACTTTTTCTTTAAGCTCTCATTTCTTTATCTCTACACTGACTTAATTTCCTTACTATTTTTTTCCCCCCATTAAAACTGAGATAATAAAACGTCATCTATCATTAAAAAGAAACATATATCATCTGTTTCAATTAATCCAAAATTTCTCGTAAAAATTGTGCAGGTATCATTAATATCTATTATCATTTACTGCATTAAAAATGATGAATTTCTTTGTACAAACCATCATGAAACATAATACTCCTTATAATACAGGAAATTAGGAAATTCTCTCCAACTAGTACGTAACTGAGGAAGCAAGTATTGTGAAATTTCTCCACACAACGGCGCTGATGACCTCAACATCAACCGCTCAATCGCGCAACCATGCCATACACTTTAACCATTTTTATCATACCTCGACTATAAGAAGCCGACAAATGAACTACAAGATTAAAAAACACCAAACTCAGCTTAAACTACATGAATTTTGTTCAAAAAAAAAAAGGGTCAAATTTGGACCTAAGTAGTCTTCATACAGTCAAAAACATCTACAGTTCACGCTCAGAAGTCTGTGAAGTCTATCAAAGAATTTATTTCAGAAAAGAAGCAAGGCTGGCACATCTAGAAGCAGTTATTTGGTGGCAACAGTGATTCCAAAATGATAACAGTGCTACAGTAATCGTCATTAAACGATTTTGCGGCAGAAAATTTAAACAGTAGAGGAAAAGAGAAATTAGACAAGCATTGGATGGACACGGATGGGTGACTCCAGGTTTTAATAAGTTTTATCAAATAAAGTATGAAATGTTTTCCTTTAGACAACTCTAGTTAAACTATCCCCCCCATTCTGTTACCTAATACACACAATGAATGTTTCTTATAAAAAAATCTAACACTATTTAAAATTCATTTTCACAAAATATTGGGCCATAGAAATCTGCCAAATTTCGCATTAATATAATAAAATATCAATTAAACATTATGCTAAAACTCAAATAGATAAACTTTGTTGACTTTATTAAAATTTAAAACTACTAAGAGCTGATGTGATCCCACTGGTGGCCAATAACCAAACTCCCCGTTTAAATAAAATTTAAATCATTGTTTCCAAGAATCCAAAAATCTCTAATAGAAATGAATAATTAAACATTGTTCTCATCTGCAAGAATGCATCGGATATTGATCGTAATCTTCATAGCAAATTGATAAGTAACGGAACAGAAATGACATCTAAGAAACGGAGATGAATGACATCTAACGAAAATCACTGATGACATGAATTTTCAAGTTCATGTATTACTATGCTATGCTAAAATCGATTTAGTCCGTTAAGGGTCTCCTATATTTCCTTTGTAGTGTTTCATTATCAATGCTAGATACCGATACTTACGGTATCTAAAGTCATAGTTTATTGAAAACTTTATCTACAGTAAATGCGACGTAGTAGACCCTTTTAGAATACATTTCTAGTACTACAGCGGACCTTGAAGCCGGACTTAGAGTGTAATAACATACTGGAAGTGTTAGTTGTTCCATAGGTATACCATTAATGATTTGTAGATGTAGATTGTTGTAGGGGATTATCGCACTGCGACCTCTAAGATCTATTGTGCCCCCCCCCCGGAGCCTTCTCAGTGCACTGCCGCCCTCCAAGCAGTGTTCTCTAGCTACAGACAACACTGCTCATTACCGTACAGTGAGTTGTGGAGGCTCCTAGGAAGAGAAAATCTAAGGGCAGGATGTTGGATTCGAACCCGGGACCTTCGCGTTGTTAGTTGCGTGCTACCATTGATCTAATACCTCCCATGACTTACGCCAATTAGCTAGGGACGGAGACCCTGGTTTGTGTACTGTGTTTGTGGGAGAGCATGGAGTACTGAGCTGTGGTAACCCATGGGGTCGCTACTTCCCAAGTAACTGCACAGATACCCCTTGCCGGCAATGACTTGTAGATAGTTCCAAAAGTAAACATAAAGATTCAGATACACTTGTAAAAAGTACCAGTCAATTGAAGTTACTTTTCAAAAAGTCTAATAGGTATAAACAATAAAAAGCACTAACAATAAAATCTTGATAATAAAACAAGATCTTTATTACTAGTTTTTATTACTTCAGACATAGCTAACATGGGGCAATAAATATTAGAACTGTGTCCAATAAAAATTTTTAAATGAATTTCATTGGCTATTTTAATCACCAAGTTTGTAATAATTTGTAAAAACTTTCAGTCTTACACGGTAAACTGTGTTGTATATCTTTAAAAAAAAATATATATCAAATACAGGAAACTCAAACTAAATATTCCGTTTAGATACTATCACCGCCTCTGTCACAAAGATTTCCGGCAAAATCCTTCAACCGGAAGTGCCGACTTTACTGTATGTTTTTCCCTCCCCAGGTTTTCGCTATTTTCGGCAAAAACGGCTAGCAACTATTGAGTTTTAACTTCATATACTATCTACGAACATACATAAATATATATCACTTTTGTTTTTAAATATTTTTCAGTTTAATGTATGGTTCTTACACCAGTAAAAACATTGGTAAAATTCCAAATTTGAAGAAAATCTGTTAACTAAAAGTGCGACTTAAAAGAAGGTTTTTGAGTTTTTAGGAATTTCTTCGAAAACTATATCGATTTCCTTTAAACTTGACATCCTAAGTGCACAGTTATAAACATATCAGTTTTATTTGTGAAACAGCATAACATTTTTCTGAAAAAAATTGATTTTAGTGTAGTATAAAAGGAAATAATAAGGAACTGAGTTGTTGCGCCCCCTCCAAAAAAAAAATAAATAAATAAACTATAAGTGTATAAAAATGTAAAAATGTAGTTTATGAAAAAATATAGGATAATATACCGCGTAAATTAACGAGAGTTTAGGTACAAATTAATCATGACGCCTTAATAGCAAAATGGTTAGATTTTGACTGCAATGCACAGTTGTATTGTCGTACCTACGTTGTATTTTCTGTCTTGATCTGGTCTTTTATAAAATATACGAGGGTCATTCAATAAGTAACGAGCCAAATCGCTGTAGCTCAAAACCGATTTATTTAATCAATAAAAAACTTTGGCTACTTTTCAACATAGTCCCCAACAACATTTATATACTAGTCCCATCTTTCTTCTAATTTGTATAGGCCTGTGGCATAAAATTCTTTGGATTAATCTCGAAGCCAATTTTGCACCTGATTTTTAACCTCTTCATTAGATTGAAAATGTTTTCCACGTAGAGTTTCTTTAAGGAGTCCAAACAAATGGAAGTCCGATGGGGCGAGGTCGGGGCTGTAGGGGGATGTGGAAGGATCTCCCACCCCACTTTCTTTGTGGGCGTCCATAAGTTGTCTTGGAATCCATTCCGCACAAGTTTTCTTATTATGCACCTTATTCTGAATAATGTTATTGACAGTTCCAACACTCGCGTTCACATCTTCAGCTATCAGTTCAACAATAATATAAGCCTGTTGTCCTGAATTCGAGGGAGGAAGTTGCAACTTCAACCGGTCGTCCACTTCGTTGTTCGTCACAGACTCTTACACGTCCACTTTTAAACTGTTCTACCCAAATGTAAACGTTCGAACGGTTCCAAGACAATTATTCCCGTACACTTTTAACATTCTTTCGTAGATTTCACTACCTTTGATACCCTCTGCAACTAAAAATCTTTCTCACTGAGCGTTGTTCTGCCCGAGGTGCAATGCTCAAGCAGACTCGCCATTGTTAACTGAATACATTTGAGGTTATGCTTACCAAATACTTTCGAACAGCTGATGAGAAACTAAGTATAAGGTTGCTAACTTGACGCACTGTAAGTATTGTATTGATTAAATAAACCGTTTCTGAGCTACAACGATTTGTCTCGATACTTATTGAATGACCCTTATATTAAGGGAGGTGAAGTTTTTCGCTTCCAAGATTGTTCTCATATGCTTCCTGGATTTTCAACTAAATGAACAACATCAAACGCCAGCGCAACCTTTTTATAATGGGCTGCGCGACATAGAATCGCTGAATAGCTGAAGTCATGGTGTAGGAATATATATATATATATTTTTTTTAAAAGTGATAATGAACACATATTTAGTAAAGCAGGGTTCCCAGTCTATGTTCCGCGGAACACCGGTGTTCCGTGAAACATTATGAAAAATCAATATAATCTCGTAGGGTATTCAAATGCTGTGCTAGTCAAATGAAACTTGTTTACGCGAGACGCATTATATAAAAATGTGAATATAAATCTGGTGCAACCAAATCAAATGCCGGTTATAAGAATTCAGCCTTCTATTGAGGCTGAATAAAAATAATTCAAAGATCCAAAATGAAGTTTTCAAAAATCTTTAAGAAAGATATTCTAACTATTTCACATATTTTGTTTTACAAAATTAAAATATGAGAATAGCTTTTAATCATAAATATCAATCTGCCCTATAATATAGCCAAGCTATTTCGTCAAAAGTTCAGGATTTGTGAAATATATCGTAATTGCGGGAAGGTTTAAGAAAATTTTTGGAAAAGCTATAATATAGTAAAGTATGTTTGCTATCCGCCTCCATCCAAGACGCCGATCGGTAATATTGAAAAAAAAAACTCGCCTGATAAAATAGATTCTTAAAGACTTCTTTTTTGGAGGTGGCGGGAGAGCTTTGAATTACAAATTCTTTTAATATCAACCACAAAATTAGATAGCTGAATACCTATATCCGGTTAAGTTTATCCCAGTAACTTTGATTTGGTTGCAGCAGAATATGAAAAAAGCTGCCGCGCATAAAAACAAGTTTCAATATATTTTACAAAATATTAATTAAATAATTTCAATCAAAGTAAATTAAAATTATTGATTACATACTGTTTAAAAATCAAATCTTTACTTTGCTATAAAAGGTGGGTTTTATTTCAAAAGTATATCCGAATGGTTAATAAACACAGCTTTAAAAACATGATATTTTTGTTTAATTACATTTTACAAAGCTATGAGAGAATTAATAGAAATTCAAAAAAAAAATATAAAAGGTTAATCATTGTAAAAGGGATTGTTTGTTTTTTTAATCCACCATATAACCTTTTTCTAAAATCCAAGAGCCTTACTTACTTTTAATAAAGGTTTTAATAAAATAAAGTACTGATTTAATGGAAATAGTATGTTTATTTTGTTTTTTGTTTTTTGTTTTCTTTTTTGTAGCAAAGATTCATGTACAGAGAGAGAGAAAGGAAATACATAGACTAGAAACAAGTGGGGTAGTTTTTCCGTGGGAACTGATAGGCTGGGTTTCAATACAAACTGCACCCAGATAGCCGCCACATTGCCAGTGTAACAACCTATACCTTACTATTTTTCCAACACATACAATTCTACATCCCATGCTATATATAACTAACTAAATATTTCAATTCAAACACTGAGTATTTCTCAGATATTTTATTTACTCACTCGACTTTTTCTTACTTAATTTATACTAAAATAAATATACATATTATATATAAATTTAGGGGGGGTGAAGATATAGTTGTCAGTGTTTAGTATACGATATTTTAAAAAAAAAAAAAGGTTATAGATCAATATCCAGCTGTTAGATTATTTCCTTTTACATCAATAACTGAAATTAAAAAAAATGAAAAATAAAATTTTAGAGACCAAAAATATACTGATCTATAAATTGCCAAAACTAAATATATATATATAAATAAATAAAAATTATATAGTATACAATTATTTTGCAGTGAATATAGTTTAAAAAAATCGAAAATAGTTTGTGAGTTACTTTTATATAGATAACTCAAAAATGAATCGTCTATAAATCTTGCTTAGCCTAGTAAATCCAGTTATATAGAATTATGTTTATGATAGTAAGATTATCCTTGCTTCTCAGAAAATTTAATATAATACTTAACCAAGATCAACATTTTGCAAATGCTGGGAGAATGGTGCAGTTCCTTTAGCTAGGTAATAATGGGAAACATTCACAAAACTCTACAACAGTTTGCTTTATAGTACAAAGTGAGATTGTGTTATCGTTCCCTGTGTCTCTGGAATATATTTCATATAACACGCAAATCTTAATTTGAAAAATTCAACAGTGTTATCAAACCAGATTAAACCGGGTGAAGTTAGCTGTTTATTAAACTATTATGAGAATCAATTGTGGTAATGAAATTATGGTTTAATTCAGCATTTAAAAAAATTATCGAAACGTCAGATATGCCAAAAAGTGGCATGAGAAAAGTTGTTCTTGATTCTTTTTTAGTCACGGCAAAAGCAGGCCTGAATGTAAGTCACTAAGAATCTTTATACTAATTGATCTAACTTCATGGAATTTTAATAGAGTTCATCCCAAAACGGAGAAGAAAAGAAAGATTTTGGGGATCATTAAAGAAGATTTTGACCGAGGTCATTAAATTCGAAACACCTAAATTGGTCTTTAGGCTGAAAGTAACTGATAAAATTTGAGATTCTAATTTGCCATAAGAGTACGCTAAACAAGATTTAAGCTAATAAACAACTTCATAATACAATAATGGTAATATCTGGTGGTATTGTTTCTTGTGCCCTCGGTTGTACGTACGTTCTCACAGTTTAACTCCTTAACAGAAGTATACTATACTGTATACTGTAAAAGATTCTGGGCTCATATTTATGTACTAAGAGATTTGGATCTCGATCATCCTAGAAAGTATGCCTAAAATTTGCTTTGTATAAATCTTATGAATGAGATCGAAGTTTTTCAAAAATTGTCTTTTTCCTAAAGCAGATAGATAAATAGAAAAAAGGCAGCACCAAGAATGTCTAAACTATTCTGCTTCATCTCTTAGATGCTTGATTAAATCATCCAACAAAGCAAGTGTGATATACACTTTTTGAACTCAATGGAATAAATGTTCAGGATAAATTCCGAGCAAAGCTTTGTACAATTAAAATTTTACAAATTCAAGATTTCTCTTGAATCAATGCTAAAGAACTATGCTTATAAAGGAGGCATTATCCAGCCTGATTAACTTTACTACTATGGACTGGAAACTGTGCTCTACAGAGGGAGGTACCACAGTAATCCTTTGGAGTCATCATGGTAGGGCCTAGAGACCCATTCCTGGATTACTATTATCCATTATTATCTCTCCCTATAAAGCCATATTTAAGACTGAAGTCACTGCATCTCTCCTAACTACTAGGCCATTATTATGTTCATTAATAAATGTATATCCTATCCTAAAGCCATGTCGAAATAATATATTATTAAATCAGCTTAAAATTTAATTCGTATAGAGTGATAATAATTTTGAAATAGAACACCAGATATCCCAAAATTAAAGATTAACTATTCTTCCTCGATTACCTTATTTAATGGTCCAAAACTTACATGTTTTTTTTTAAGAGCAAACATACTAAATATTATACCACATGATCAAAAACATATATCCGTCTCAGATATAAATCGCCGCACCACCCTACGGATAGGTCAAAACATACGTCTCCTTCTCTAGTATGTAAATGGAATTTTTATACAGTCTGTGAAGAAGACGTGTACAACTCGGAAATCGGCTGATAACTAGAAAAATCAAGCAGACTATCATGAAAAAGAAAGTCTCAGAATTACCTAAACGGAATGTGTGGGGCTGCAGGCTATTTTTGAATCAGATCACGTAGTGAGTGAATGGACCGCAGTTTTCCAGGCTATGATTTATGTTTAAAAATAACTTTAGCATTGTATTGTAACACTGGATGGACCAACTCAAATTTGAAAGGCTGCTTGAATGCATTAAAGTCTTGTGTCTTCACTATACTATATAGTTCTAGAATGTTCTATAAAATTGAAGGAGTTACCTTCCTCAAAAATACTATTAGGTTCCTCCTTCTTCCTTCATTGGCCCCGAAGCTCTGTTGACAGTCTTGGGACTGGATTATCAGCTATTTATGTCTGAACTTCATTCACTGCATTTATCCTTAGAGATGAGCATGCGAGTTGCTGAGTATTTCATTGACTTCTCCTTGGCACCTGGTTGTATCCCTTGCTGTTTTAAGAGACAGAATAAGAGTCCCTTGCAAGAAATTGTGTTTTAAAGAGTAATACGAGACAGTAATCAGAGTTTGTGAGCCTGAGGAGAAAATATCTAATCATTTTTATGATAGACTAGCTAAACCCGGCCACGCTTAGCTGTGGCTCAGTCTGATTTTAATTATTAAGGAAGCAAATAGAAGTATTATAGTTAACACAGATTCAGCACCAAAGCACATCATTCAATTTAATACCCTACTTTGCGTTGCTGTAAACTGCAAGGAAAGAAAGAAAAAATGTTTTTAACTGAAAGAATGTTTTTAAGAGCTGAATGCGCTGTTCTACCTCCTTTCATCAACGTAGCAGCATTACCTGAAGAAGTAAGTGCTAACGCAATATGGCCATTTGAACGGATTTTAGCCAGGATTAAGGAAATTAAGAACGTTTTTCCAGTTCCACCTGGAGCGTCCAAAAAAGTAAATCCACCGGATTGGTTGGTCACAGCTTGTATGATGGTATCAAATGCTATCTTTTGTTCTTGAAGGAGTTTCAGTGTATTTTCTTGGACGAATAGCTGTAAGTCATTTCTGGTGTATGATTGCTCTCTGAGCAGTTCTCTCTCGAATGTTGCATTGATCGACCTATTCGGTACTGTTACTCTCAATAGTGCCAACAACTTGCCACACATTGCAAGACAAAGATCCTCAATGAAGATTAGCGCTTCATTGTATATTTCTTCTGTGAAATCCAAGCCATGATTGCGTTTCTTGACGTATTCTGTGCAGAATATCTTCGGCAGAGAGCGCGCCACGATCGCAATGCGTCTGCGTCTACTATTTCTGCCAAACTCACGAAACGCTCGGAATTTCCCGTTTCCGTGGGAACTTCAGAATAAAAAGTATATATAAACACTCTTACACAGAAATGTAACGTTGTGTAAAAATTTCAAGTCAATCCATCGACTACTTTTCGAGGTTTGCGGCCACAAACATACGGATGCTGAATTTTTATATATATAGATTGATTAGGTTTTGAGAAGACTAGGCTCAGGATGTTTGGTCCCTCAGATTCCACAGTATGTCTGCTTACCGAGTATTTCCCCTTAAGATTATTGTCAGATTTGTTCCAAATGCTGTGATTCGTAGATTGGTCGAGTCAGACTTTTAGATTTTTGAGCTGCGCTCAGCGTTGTTGTTTCTGTATCTCAGGGTAGCTATATGGTCCCTAAGGTGCTTTAAACAGTTCAGGGTTGATCCTAACAGACTAATAATAATAGTAATAATTAGCAAATATGCTGCAATTAAGAGAAGTCTTAATAATGCAAAATCCGAAATTATGCAAAAATCGCTGAAAGAACACCGTTTTGTATGTAATTTTTTGAATTAGAAATATTAGTAATATACTTTTTTTTGTGCATTTTTGTCCCTTTTATCATTTGGATATAAAATAAAAAAATTTATTAAGATGTCATACAAGCCAATCTTGGATTCAACATCAATCTTAGTTGATAACAGGTCTAGTTGGGTGTGATAAATCTCTGCAATAAATGGATGTTTAAATCAAGAAAAGAAGGAATAAACTCCAGGGAGAGTAGAACAATAAAACACACGCAGGGCTGTTATATACCTGTTACATAAGTTATCCCAGTGTATGCGAGTGAAATCAATACTAAAAGAAGAATAACTCAAGCTAGGATAAGAAAAAGGAAATTATCTAGATAAATGGATAATAAATCAGGAAACAACTACTTTTTTTTTTAGGTGAAGTCTTCTCTTCTCCCAGCTAAGGATTTACAAATCTATTTTCTGAACAACTTATCTATTTGCTCTATTATTTGATCTGAAATAATAATGGAATTAATAATAGTAATATAATGCTCAACTTCTCTTAAGAAAAATTACTTTCGTATTCCATAGAAAGAAATTGCTTTAAATATCAACAGTGACGAATTAAATATTTATTTAATTTATAATTAGGTTTTCTGCGCTATCAATCTTAAGTCATTTATATTTCATTAGAATGCTGCAATTTAAATTTAATATTCAGGGCCGGGCGGGAGAAAATAGTTTCCAGCAAAGCCTTTAAATTTTGATAGCTATTTTAAAACGGGAGAGTTCAGGTGTTGTAGGATCCTGCTCATGGGTGTTATTTCAAACACCTAGTGAATAATGGAAGGTAGAGCATGTTACGATTACTGATATCAAAAACTAGAGATTTCGCACTTAACACAAAACAATATTCTTACATTATAAATAAAAATCCTAGAATATCCCACCATGCAACAAGCACATCGCGTTGATGTGCATTATTTAACGTCTTAGGCGTCATTCTGACAATTTCTTTCAGGTCATCCAAAATTCATCCACCTCGCAGGCTATTTATCATATTGTTACCGTCCTATATAACAAACAAGAAGATAAAATCGCCAATTTTTGATCACGGACTTTTGAAGTAAACAACAAACTAATCTTTTAACAAGAATTGAAACCCTTCGATCCCAAAGCTTAACTGAGCTTGTTATTATTTCCTCAACTGCACCATTCTTCCACTCTAATCTCAAGGTACTATTCGTTCATTAGCTTGCGAATCTTGGTTCATTACCAACTTACCATTTTGTTTCGCAATACAAATTAAAAATCTAAATAAAGATATAATAAAAAAATCCTAATGTGGAAACCGTCATAAGCCATTCTATTGCGGCAATCTTCACACCTCTGATAGATCTTTTTAAAAAGACCTAAACCTTTAAAAGACCTAGAACATCCTGAAGACCTGTAAAATTAATTTTCTCTGAAAAATGTTTCAGTCGAAAATTTTAAAACTATAAACATATTTAGTTGGCACATCAAGTTTAAAGAAACCTGTTAGCGTCGTTTTGGGGAAAAAAAGGCAACAAATCTGGATAGAACTATTCTATTGAATAGCATTTCCTATCAACCAATTTTCTTCAACTGGGTATTTTGGCAACAAATCTAATCTAGAATGCGAGACCGCTCTAGGGAAGAAAATGTACTTAGATCAACCCCTCCTCCGAAAGACAACTAATATCCCTAACTTATTAAGAAAGGACTGAGTCGAGAGAAGCACCATTCGATCCCAAGTTCGACACCAAATTACAAGCGCCAAATTTAATGGAATCAGTTGCTAGCATAGTTTCACACTCTCCAAGAAGATGAAACGGTGTTTCGTCTTAAGGTACAATTCCGAACTCGTCCGCAGCAACCAACTGCAGCGACAGGCTTCAGACGCAGACGGCAGCTGCTCTGCCGTCTGCGGTCGGATCAATGTTGAACGCAGCGACAAATAGCTTGCAGTCACTTCAAAGCGTTAACATAGACAACATGTCAGATGTGTTTGATTCAACTGATTCTTTTTGTGTCTTTTATTGGCAGGAAGAGGACGATGACTTTTTGTTGTTATATACCTGAAAGAAAAGAAAAGCAACAATGCCAACGGTATATTTCAAAAATCAATTATGAGGAAAAAAATAGCAACCAATAGATTTAATATCCCAGGACCGAAACTACTACCAGATGTCATTTTGTCAAACATGTGTTTTTAGTCATCTATGTTTCATTTGCTAAAGAAATCCATTTAATTAAAGAACATATAACCTCACCATCTTTATTTAGCTCCTTTCCTATTATTTTCCAACTTTATCTTTACTAGGTTATGGCGATAATCAGCGTGGCTTCTGTGTTAAATCAGCGAAAACACTGTCTCTATCGCCGGCGGCAGTACTGGTTCTCGACCAGTGATGCGGTCTGCGGTCTACAAGTGGCGCGATTGCAGGCGACAGAGGCGCTGTGTTCCGAATGCAATCCATATAAAATGATACAAACCAGTAGTGTCGCCTGCCGTTTGACGTTGCAGCTTGCCGTCTGCAGTCTGCGGTCTGCAGCCTTGTTCGGAGTTGTACCTTTAGTGGTCATATTTCCTACAGAATTGATCCGCAGTAAGACTCATACTTTGTAGATGGTTTCTTAAAAGTCCAATGCTCTGCGACCAGGCCAGCGATTCTCCTTAGCTCTGCTTTCGTCTTGCCATGGAGATAAATTGTGTCAATCTTTTGAAGTACCCCTAAATAATCTTGAGACTTCTCCAATATACTGTATGTATTCCTGAAATATATCTCAATGCCCAGGCGGTTTTGTACGAGATGGCGCAGAAAGGCTCAGTATTAATTGGCTGTTGTGAGGCGCCCTCTTTGCATTCTGTCGGCTGTGTCCTTTCCTTGAATGCCTTTGTACTCCGGCATCTAACATAGCGGAGGTTATTATGGTTTGCCAAGGATTCCACGAAAAACTATATAGTCCTTTAGAAAGTCTCATAGCTCCAGTTATTAACTATGACATTTCATTAATATTTATTTTCTCTTAATTTCGTTCTTTGCGCTAAATGTCATTCTGAAGCTGGGGGAACCGAAAATTTTATTGTAACGGTACTAAAAAAAAGAGAAGCCTCTTTTAAAGGTTTCTAATGTAAGTGGTAAAATCTTCTTTTTTTAAAAGCAGTCTTTGATAAAATCAAGAAAAACTGAGATATCCATAAGTAAAGTGAAATTCTGATTCATGAATTCTAATGAAATGATTCTATCAGAGTTGTGTTAGCTGATAAAGGAATATTAAGTTTATGCTTCTTGCTATTTCTTATCTGAGTTACTCTGACGATTTAATCTATACGGGGAGTTGTTTTATCGATTTAGATTTCCGCTCCAACAGATATTAGAATGTTTTATATATACGACCACTATTCCTTCCTTTCTGACAAGTTTGAAATATTTACAGAAATAAAATACAATAAATCTATAAAGGGGTCTCGTGTATTGTAGTAGTTACTCACAGAAAAACATTGAGTACCATGTAATGTGAAACAGAGTGGAAGAGCAATTTAAAGACTGTAAAGTGGACAACATACCGGCCATTGTAAAAGAGGTATTACATGGCTACCTACACACAAGGTAGGGGTATAAAGTGAGGAATGGCTGTAGTTAAGAACTAGTAGTATAGAAAGAAGTAGAGCTGTCACTATACTGATCTATGTCGTGCTAGTCTTTTACTGCAGCCTACGTAAGGAAGTAAAGAGAACAATTCTGTAACTTATGTCCATCTTACCACTCCACAACTGCTAACCTCTCCGGTCACGCCCCTACCATCTTCCTTTCTTTATGGTCCGAGAGTTATTTCCTTTCTTATGGTATCCTTGAGTTATCTAGCGGAAGTGATGTATTAGCTTCCCCTTTAACAACAATAGAACTTTTGCTTTTTTTTCTTTTTGGTTTATTCTTTTCAAAATGAAACCTCTCACTAATTTCTTTATCTCTGGTCTCTTTGTTGAGTAAAGCCCTTCTTTTCAAAGAAACCAACACACACACACACACACATATATATATATATATACAAAAAATAGAATCCATCCTGATAATATCCTTAGAAACTGAACTTTACACCCTAAAAAAAAAAAAAAAATCTGGTGCGGAAACTCCTGATTTTTCTCATTTCCTGCTTTTCTCAACTTCCATTTGACAAATTCTTTGTTCAAACATTGAATCTTTACTATTACACTGTTATTTTTCTTTAATATTAAACAGGTGTCAGATACGCCGTAACTACTAAAATGGCTATATAGAAGAAAATCTTTTTACAGTGAAATCTGTTCCAAAATCTTCATTGGAGTTGATAAAGAAGTAAAACTTATAATAAAAGTGAAGCCTGCATTTCATTTTTGAGTTATGTCGTTCAAAACATACACACACATATGTAATGTAATGTAATGACGCAATACATATTGCGTATGCAATGGCGTTTTTATGGGGTTGGACAGAAAATAGATAAAAGAGAGAAAGTACATAGACTGAACATTGATATATTAACTGAGAAAACAGAGAACTACAAGGACTTTATACTGACTAACACAGAGAGTGGTAGTGTGAGTGACTGACTGAACTGGCGGAATGTTGGTGATGTTTTCTCATAAGTGTATGTGTGTACGAGATTGATTGGTAGTCTCCCGCTAGCCCTTATTGCTGAGAAGTTCCCCTATTTGTCCTTCCAGGGTTTGAGGTAGGCGGTTCTTAATCTCATCTAAGTGCTGAATTTTAATAGCTTTTTTTTGGTAGGGAGTTGCCATTCCAAAATATTGTCAATAACATAGTTGTTGTGGTTTGGTTTCGCAGACTGGGAAGCATCAGAGATATTTTCCGTGATATCTAGCTTTTTCTGGTGGTCATCGACCGGTTTTGGGCGTTCGCCCATCATCAAGATGTTTTTGTCAAAATAGTGTGATAACATAGACTTGCGCAGAGCAAATTCAGTTAACACTCCTTAATACACTTTACTATTACACTGGTATTTTTCTTTAATATTAAACAGGTGTCAGATACACCGTAACTACTAAAATGGCTATATAGAAGAAAATCTTTTTACAGTGAAATCTGTTCCAAAATCTTCATTGGAGTTGATAAAGAAGTAAAACTTATAATAAAAGTGAAGCCTGCATATCATTTTTGAGTTATGTCGTTCAAAACACACACACATATTTTCAGCTGAATTTGCTCTGTGCAAGTCTATGTTATCACACTATTTTGACAAAAACATCCTGATGATAGGCGAACGCCTGAAATTTGTCGATGACCACCAAAAAAAGCAGGCTATCACGGAAAATATCTCTGATATGGTCAACGACCCTTTGCCGAACGATGGTTAGGCATTGAATTTTTACTCGCTGGAAACAGAGTATGCCTCCTCTCTTCTCCATGTTCAGTCTCTTGGATTCAGGCGTTTCTTTTTTCTTTTGATCTCTTCAAGAAAAGTAAAAATATATAAATGAAATCCGGGTATTATGTCGAAATATAGATAAATATGATATACCTCATTCTGGCTATAACCATTTGCTTGTTTACTAATTGATTGACGTTCGCAGAATATTATAAATTTCCCAGAAAGCTCTGGAATATCCAGTTAGATCTGGAATCATAGTACTTAAGATTTCAATCCGTGAATTATTAATTTTTTTAATTCCTAACTAATCTTCACTTGCTTCAAACAATTAAGTTAGACACAATATTATCTTAAAACTTGGCATCAGAAATTTTAATAATTCAATGTCTTTCAAATAAAAATTAATATGAACTTTAATATGCTGTCTTTTTTAACAGAATTAAACCTTAAATTAGAAAATTCAACTGAAATGCATTTGGAATTCAATAAGATTGATTACAAAGAATTTTAAAATCTACATCATTTTGGCATTATTAATCTCTTTATAACTAGAGCGAATGTAATCAAATATAAATACATAAATATATATATTCTACTTCATAACATCAATAAAATAGCTTTTATATATATAAATTTAAGTGAAAAGTCCGCGTCATTGTAGGAAAAAAGGTCTGGAAGGATATTAGTAAGATTGACTGCAAAGAATTAGAAAGGTTTTTAAGAGGATTAATGCAATGGAACTCAGCTTACAAAATAGATTTTCAGATAGAGTTCCTATGGAAACTTTAAAAACTAAATCGCTCTGTGGAAATTCCTTTTCCTTTTCTATTTAATGAAATTACAATAAAATATATCCTTAATTTTCTTTTATTGCTCCAATAGAAAATAAATATTGCCGCTAATATATCAAAGTTTTGAAATTGTTCTTTTCACGGCAAAATACTGTTTAAAAGTCCACTGATGATAAGAAATTCGAATGACAGTAAATTTGTCTGTATGTAAGACAAAAAAAATAAATAAAAAAAGTAGGAAGCTTAAACTTGATATATTTCGTTTAGAGATCAACAGCGAATCCGATTTAGTGTTTTTGGTAAAAATCTAATAACCAAAGCTGCGATTTTTTCTGAATAGTTTCGATCGATACTTTTGTTTTGCATTTCATAGTTGATATCATAAAGAAATAATAAGGCATACGACCGTGTAAATAGAAAAGAAGCTTTAGCCGATCTAAGGGCGCTTGATGTATCAGATAAGTTAGTTAGGCTAATGTGTATGACGTGGCAAAACATGAGATATCAGGTCAAAATACAAAATACACTATCTGAGGACTTCATAGTAGATGTAGGCCTAACGCAAGGGGATCCTTCTATCCTGTGTAATCTTCAATCTCTGTTTAGAACGAGCAGTGCGGGCCATCAGAACGAACCCTGGCGGCACCATTTACGACAGATTTACATAACACGGCCTATGCAGACGATGTGTTGATTATAGCGCGACTAAAGCGATACCTGAAGGGATCTTTTCAGGTACTGGAAGAAGCTTGTAAGAAACGCGGTCTGGTAATCAACGAAGTAAACACCAAATACATGTGAATCTCGAGATCCCAGTCGCAAGGGGAAGGACAAATCCAGTTGAGATATCACAGCTTCCCAAGGTGTGAGCGATTTTAAATATCTAGGGGTCCTTCGTAACTAACAATAACAATATTACCGTAGAAATCAAGGCGAGAGTATCGGCAGGAAATAGATGTCTGCACGCGGTTCAGAAGATTCTGCGGTTCAAGGATTTATCCCGCAAGGCTAAAATAATTGCATATAAAACTATTATCAGGGGCATCGTCATTTATGCCAGTGAAACGTGGGTGCTCAGTAAAGAGAACAAAAGGATCCTCGGGGTTTGGGAAAGAAAAGTATTTAGAAGGATATTTGGGCCAAAGTGCGTGAATGGCGATTGGAAGATAAGAAAAAATGAAGAACTGAGGGACTTGTTTGAAGTGCCGGATATAGTCGCCCAAATAAAGAAAGGGAGATTGAGAAGGGGGACCTCGAAAATTATTAAATGGGAAACCAGGAGGCACAAGAATTCGAGTGCGCCCTTGACTTAGATGGTTGGATGACGTGGAGGAAGACCTCCGTCGGGTTGGAGTGAGAAGATGGCGCCTCAAGGCCGCTGACTGAAACGAATGGGGAAAACTTATTGAGGAGGTCTAGGTCCTACTTTAAGGAACAGTTGCACCGTAAAGTAAGTAAATAAGATCAACAGCGAATCCAATTTAGTGTTTTTGGTAAAAATCTAATAACCAAAGCTGCGATTTTTTCTGAATAGTTTCGATCGTTACTTTTGTTTGCATTTCATAATTGATACCATAAAGAAATAATAACTTTCGACTTCCTGTGATTATTCTTCTTTGTTCAAAATGTAGAGCATAACTTCCTTTTTCCTACACATGAATTTTCGGAAACTTCACACCGACGCAATGTCAATCACAAGAAGAGAAAATTTTCTTGTAATTGAGTTATTATTTTTAAAAATAAAATCAATTAATGTTGCAATGAGTTTTTTTTATTTCTTAATGAAAACTTCTCAAATTTCATACAAAACATTTCATTAAACATTGTTTCCTCTTGATGAAGATGAGATGATGTCAATTAAAATGTTTTAATTTTTGTATTCAGTTATGGCTGAAATAAAAAGATAGCTCTGTTTCTATAAATTAAAAAAAAGTGTTAAGCGAAGAATTTTTATATATATATAGTATTATGCAGTAATTTATTTTAGCTTAAATTAAAAAAGGACAATTCAATTAACATTAATAATAAGTTCATGTTATAATAAATCAGACAAATGGAATGGCAATCACCTATTACAGTCTTTACCTTCTGATTTCCATGTCGACATGTGACTATAGGGGATGATAGTGAAGTAGGAGAAGGGGGAGATGTTAATATGGATAAAAAGTGTACTTTTTCCACTCAAAGAATTCAGCAGTAGATAAATTTAAATTTGAATGTATAAAAAAACTGATACGTTTCCGATGACGACGAAGTTTATTCTAAAAGTAAAGTGGCAAAGAACAGTAAATCAAAGAATATTCACAAAGGAATCATAAGTTGGTAACACTGCTAACAGTTTAAAATAGATGCTCGACACCACAATTTCAGTATACGCTTCCGTATTCGTCTATTATTCATTTAACGATGAAAAGTCCTCTGGAAATCTCCAATTTGAGAAAACAACGTTCAGTGATACGGTTTCTGATGTCTGAAAAACTCAAACCATCTGAATTTACTTCCACGAACGCCTAAACACTTCAATGATCAAACTTGACCGAAGTCAAGTGTGTCTGATTTTTTTGTAAAGTGCGGAACGACTAATCGATTTGAATCTCACAATGGTTTTATATATAAGAAAACAGATGAATTAACGGGATAACAAAGAAGTCCTGCAATTCTCGCCAAATAGTGCACAATCAATGTTTGAAATATGGAAAACTAAGCTGGGAAGTACTGTCATATTCGCTTTACAGCCTGGGATCTTGTATCACAGATTTCCTTTTGTTTGGTCCCGTCAAGAAGTGATCAAGCGGCGACAAGTTTTACAGTAAAAGAAGATGAAGAAGTGAAAACAAAATTTGCAATCCAAGACAAAGAATATTTTAATGCCAGTATATTTACTTAGGAGTTTATTCAGTATAAGGTAAATTTGGAGATTCATTTAATATGCCATATGTCTTTGCGTGATTTTCTTTTATAATCCTCAATAGTACTTTAATAAAAGTTACTTTACTAAACCAGAAGTTTTTATTAGGTCCCCCCATTTAATTTCAGTTTCTGCTTATATCAGCTTGTGGAAAGATTTATGCGATTTATAAGCGAATTTAAGAAATGACCTAGTTGAATCTAGAAACTCGGGCGATTTTGCGTTTCTATTTTAAAAATGGCTACTGCCACAAACGCCGCTACCGAAATTAATGAAGTAGAGAGGGAAGGCTCTGCACAGTTCACGAGATGCACAGTCAGGTTCAAAACATTTAGAGAGGGTGATAAGAGCCTGGAAAGTAAGCTTCATCCAGGACGATCGTCCTTTCTCCTTGGGTTCAGCGCAGAGGTGGATTCTTACATCAGCACCAGAAAACTTTCAGGTGAATTAGGCGTGTCCTACTAAACCATAAACCGCCACCTATAAGCAGCCGGCCATAGTTACCAGAAGCTGCCGAAACACCTACATCAATTTATGCCCCAACAAGCTGCACAAGTCTGTAAAACACTTCTTGAAAACCCGAGTGATTTTCATTTCATCAAACGAATTATTATTTGCGATGAAAAGTGGGTTTATCTCGGCAACGAACAATCAAAAACAATGTGATCTAATATATTTGGTCAACCAGGTGTACCGTCCCTCCCAAAGAGAAAGATTTGAGACAATGATGCTATGCGTGTGTGATTTAGGGCGTTATTCAATTTTGAGCTAATTCCAGTCGGTCGTGAGAGATTACATACGAATTCTACTCAACTCAGCTAGAACAGTACACTCCGATGTGGCTGTTTGAAAAAACTCAAAAAATTTATTCCTTCAACAAGACAACGCAAGACCGCACACGTCATTCAGTATTCGAAGATTTTAAGATTTTTGAGCTCCTCCCTCACACAGCTTACAGCCCAGATTTGACTCCCGCTGATTACCACCATCTCTGCCACTCCATGGCCCATTTAATAATAATAATAATAATAACAATAATGTTTACTTTATTTATATAAAAAGAAGGCAGATATAATTTGTCATATACTCACACACAAAAAAACAAGTAAATGCAGCATGGATAAGTTATCCATCTGCTGGAGGTTGATTTTTGATCAATTATTGTAATCTGTGAACAATATAATAAGGAAAATAGACAACAATAAACAAAAAAAAGTAGAAAAATAAATAGATAAAATAACTAAATATAAGAAAATTAGAAAAACTAGAAATTGAAATATTGGACAAATTGATAACGATGCTGCCAGGCGTGTCGTGCATAATTAACAAGTGATTGGTAAGAAGATGAATTTAGGAGAGATATTAACTGAATTCTGGATAATTTCTTACATTCAAAATAAAGTAGTCTAAGTTCTAGGAGAATAATGAAATAAAAGACATCTTCCTTGGACCGAGAGTTACATAGAATGGACAGAGTTCCACATCTCTTTCAGGAAAGGACAGTAATTTAAATAGAGCAGCTCACATCTTAGTTTAAGTAACCAACGAAGTTGGGTTAAAGAGAGAGAGAGCATGGCACACTTTTTTACTTGACGCAAAATTTACAAATACCGAGGAAGAGGAAAACGGGATTTTTGGAGTTTTTTGCCTCCAAAGAAAGCTCCAGTTTGCGGCAGGACATCGAATTGTTGGCTCCCAGATGGGTTGAAGTTGTAGAAAATGTTGGCCTGTATGAATTTCGAAGAGTAAGCATAGTAGATGAGTAAACAAATGATTTTTAAATTGTAAGATGAAAAACGTACAGACTTTTTGTTACACTCCAATATTATTATTTCTTTCATTATTTTAGAATAATAGAATAAATACTCATATGATGGAACATTAATAATACAAATAACAAGCATATTAAATTTGGAAAATATATTATTTGTAAATGTCAAAAAAAAAACATGTATGAAATTTTATTGGCTTGATTTACATACTAAAAATATGCATATTTCATACAATCCATTATATCATTTTGATTTTATCACTCGCTCTCTTTCTCATTCTATTTATATATATTTATATATATATATATTGTTTCCGTTTATTCATGTGAAATATTTATAACCAAGAATATATATATGTATATATTTTTAAATCACCCATTGTGTAAAAATATAAACATAAATAAAAATAATAAATCTACAAATTGTTACAGTTTTTTTCGTTATATTTTGAGTAAAAAATTTATCACAAAACCCATTTTCAGATTGGTTAACAACTAGAAATACAGATGGCGTAACTGCCTGCCATACAGATGGCCATGGACAGTAATCGTATCAACAAAGTGAACTGAAAATTTCCCCCACTTCATACTTTTATATAAAAAAAAAATAAAATAAATCGGTAAAAAGTGGAATTCTATGTGTTCTATATCTGTCATGTTACTAGTAAAAAGTAAAAATAATACTTGCCAAACTTGGAAAAATTTATAAAAATAAATAAAATAGAATTAATTTTTTTTTTTTAGGGGGGGTTCTTTTTTCCATTTACCACAAATCTAAAAACAAAAAATTAATCCTATTTCCCAGTACGCATCACTACAGATAGTGACAGATTTAATTACTATTCCATTGAAATATTGCCGAATTAAAAGATTTATACGAGTATTGTATTTCTAAAACAAAAAAAAGTAAAAAATCAATAGTGCCTAGTTGAAGCAATAATTGAAAAATGAAGAAAAAAAAAATATTGAGAAAAAATATGCAAGCTAAGTGATTCTCACTTTAACGTAATGTTCAAAAATATACTGTGCCTATAAATTATAACTTTAAATCCGCAACCTTAGTCTTGTTTTATTCTTTAACCCCGTCTCAAAACCCCCAATCATTGTTTACTGAATTAATCTTCACAGGCAGTTTTTTATTTTCCAATTCAAATCACCAACCATTTTAACATGGAAGATCCTGTTTCTTTTCTTCTTTTTTTTAAATATAACACTACTCGTGAATAGCAGGAGGCGTGCTTTATTTGGCGGGGGGGGGGAATCTCTTGATTTTCAATCTTTTAACGTATTAGAATAGATTGAAAAACGAGGAGGGCAAAGCCTCATTACACTGCGATCAGCATTGAGAGGTCTTCTTTGGATCCCCCTGGGATTGTAGCACTTCCTTCAGCTTTGCCCTCTTAATCAGGCCTAGCAAAGCTGAAAGTGGCTCCATCATGAAGTTCATGACTTCGAGATTACTTGGCCCCCCCCCTCCAGTTGAAGAAACCTTGTCTTCTTCAATTCGGCACACACACAAAGAATGTGTACCGGGGTTTCCTCCTCAGCTTTGCAGAACCGGCATAACGCGTTGTCTGCAAGTGGTAATGAGTACATGTGCTTATTCAGCCTACAATGTCCTGTTAGTTAATATCCACTATTATTACAATGCCCTGTTAGTTAATGGTAAATTTAGGTAAATATCATTTAACAAAGAATTTAGCCTACCTCTGTCTTGATGTTCATTCCAATCATTGCAGACGCTGGTCTTCTATCCAATCCTTAATAGAACCTTGAATCAAGCTACTGAGCAACCCTCACAAGGGCTCGGGGCCTATAAAGGTATCCTTCGAGCCCTCCCTCGTCAGAGCGTCCGCCCATTTAACGTATAAACTGCGAGTATTCCAAACTCATTCTGGCATATGCTTTCACTATCTGAACAGATACTGCTACATACTTCCTGAGAGAGGAAGTGGGCTAGACGTTTCTTCTTGGAGTCTCTGCGGTTCACCGAGCCTAATAATGTGAGAAAAACACTTGCATGACATTTCTATACAGACCACAGGGCTTACAGAACATATCAGAGATACGAGTATTTTCCGTGATCATTCACGAAAGTAAGTCACGGATTCACGGCTTCATTTTGTGACAAAAGGAGTGTATAAAAAACTGATTTTGCTCTGTGCAAATCAGTGTTATCACATTGATGTTTTATCAAGATATCCTGATGATGAGGACGAACGTCCGAAACGTGATTAATGACCACAAAATGAAGCAGGCGGAAAATATCTCTGATACTTCCAAACTCTGCAGACCCAACCACAACAACTTACAGACAAATTTACTGTTTGGCAAATATTTCAGTTTAGCACTGATAAACTCTAGCTTCAATGCAACACACACACTAGAACACTCATATTTGCATATTTACTTACTTTTCAGACCACTATATTCACTACCAACTAAGGAAGCCAAAATAGTTCTAGGCCGTTGCTTATAAGTCACCTAAACCTACAGATCCATCTACTAGAATATGGAAAATACAGTATTAATTTAAAAGAAAACAAATATCAAGATAACACGTTTTTCCCCGTGTTACAATCTTTATAACTCTTAACATTACAATCTTACAGCTTCCCTGATAGCTTGGCCTTTATAAAGCAACAACTTAACTTTTCCCTTGAGTCTTCTTTAAATGTTTACTCGACAAAAGATCATAACTTTCACAACAAAACAAAGGCTAATATACGAATATGCCTGGGATTTTTTATTTGCCAGTAGCATGCTTATTTCGATTGCTATTGACCGGTTTTGAATGCTCATCCATCTTTGTATTATGGTTATCAAGTTCATGTATAGAGTTGACTTCAATTTTAGTTTGACCCCGGATTGAGTGTAAGCGGGAGGGAGGCATTTTCTGAAATTTACCATTTTTTTACCAAACTTCTTACATACCCAATTTTACATATTTTCTTGTATTAATTTTGCATGCATAATTTCAATATTAATTATTTATTCGCTTATAACTTTATATATTCCTTATTCTTCGAACTTTATATATTCTTAGTTATATAATGTATTCTTCCCGTATTTAAAAATACCATGACAATACACGAAACATTGTACAATGTATACTTCTTAATACTATTATTAAAAGACTTAATTTTAATTACTCTTCAAAAACATGCTATTCATTATACTCCCTAATTATAATTTATACTCATACATTTTTGTTATTATACACACATACATTGCACATACTGTCTAATGTATATCAAATATGGTATATGTGATAGAAGAACCATACATTGTATTGAAGTCGTACTTTAGTGGAAACCTTAACGCTATTGTTACCCCCCCCCCAGAACTCCCCAAAAAACTTAATTTTCCCGGAAAAATATATATCAAATAAATTGACACAGATATTCACATGTATATAGAAAGATAATAGTATACGAAGTTTTTAAAATAAAAAAAAATCGTTGATACCGTTTGTTTGAAAAAAATCGCGACAAACTAAAAAAAAAAGTCCAATTTCCAGGTGATGGATTTTGTTCAAAATCTTAACTAAACCAAATACCAAATTTGAACTTGCTGGATGTTTAGGAGACCTTAATATATGTACTTCCGGTGAAAACTGAATTACTTACTCTTACTAGGTATAAAGAGAGAAAGTAAAAAGTGATATTCTAGGAAAAAAAACCTCTTAAATTTTTTTAATTAATTTATTATATAACTTAATAGTTTAAATTTTAATTCGTCTTTTATAAAATACAAAATACAGAACTATATTTGTCTGGAATAAGAAAGTATTTTTAACATTTCATTTATTAAACGGCGCTTTAATATCAATCAAGGGGGGGGGCCCTCTTAAAGTATATTGAAAGAACGCTCTTTTATTTGAGAAGAGTAGAGAGAGAGAGAGAGAGAGAGAAAGTGAGAGAAGGAGATACGGTTACTTTTAACGATGAAAGACTGAAGAAGCCGCTTATAAAATGGATTTCCCATCATCTTTCACAGTTCACAAGTTTTAACATAATTATACATTTGAAATTGCTCTTTTATAGCAATTGTTTTGTCTTGTGTGTCTGTGTGTGTGAGTATATATATATGTGTGTGTAATAATTTATATTAAAATGATATTTTACATGATGATATTATTTCTAGTGAATGTGAAAAGTTATCAAACCCATTTATCATATAGGCTGATGAGGTTTAAACAAAAGGTTTGATGAGGTTTAAACAGTAGGTTGATGGATGAGAATGGAAACTAGAATCGAATTATAAAGTTAAAGGAAAGCAGGTCAATGAAAATTGGGGTTATATAGAGGCTGGTCGTATAGTACTCAGGAATAATCATCACCAACATAATGGGAGATTAGTTTTGGAGATTGTGTTAACAGTGTATTAACAATGGCCGTTGGATGGGAACTTCTATGAAATAACTAGCTTTATATTAAACTAAATACGCTTGTATTATGGAAAAGATGTTCAATAAAGTGAAGAGGGTTATACGATATAAACATTTTGAAATAGCCACTCAGTAATCGAATACAAAGAAACAAACAAAAAAATCTGGTGTGAAACACTCACACAACTTTCTCTTACTCCAGTCCTCAAAATGATAATTGACAAATTTTATAGTTTGTGTATCAAATTTAATCAAATTCGTCAAAAAACTGTTCAGTAAAAGCGCACTTCCGGTTTACTAATTTTCTTGAAACTCGGAATTTCAGCCATCTATTTATTTCTAACTAATTATGGTTGGATGATAGAATTGTATAATCAACTAGGATAGCACTTTGATGAAAATCTAACCCCACCCCTCCCCTAAAAATATCCCTTAAAAAAATTTTCCCAGATAAATGTTTAGATAAAAGTTGTAGATCTTTGCATGTTTAGTTTATATAGGAAGTTCCAAAAAAATCGTCGGAGCCATTTTTGAGAAAATTGCGAAAAAGTGAATAAATCATTTAGTAAAGTAGTAAAGTAAACGGACTTCCGGTTATCCGATTTTTTTCAAACTCGGAATTTCAACAACATATTTAATTCTAATTAACATTATTTAGATGACAGAATTGTCTTACAAACTGAAATAGCACTTTAGATGGAATCCTACCCCCCACCCCTCCCCCAAAAGTGCCCTTCATTGCATTTTCTCGGAGAAATGTTTCAAATAAAAGTTGTAGCTCTTTGTATGTGTGTTGATGTTTGACGTTTAAAGAAAATCGTTCGGAGCCATTTTTGAGAAAATCACAAAAAAGTAAAAAATCCAACTAGTAAAGTGGTACATCCGGTTGAGGAATTTTGACAGTTAACGTACAGTCAGATCCCATGGTGACCTCTAAACGGAATATCAAATTTCAACTTTCTACGATTTTTCGTTTTTGAGCTATGCTGTTCACATACATACATACACACACACACACGGACACACACACACACAGACCATTTGCTAAAAACCACTTTTTTGGACTCAGGGGACCTCAAAACGGATATTTCCGGTGAAAACTTGATATCGAAAATTTGACACGATTACAATACTTCCTCTTACTAGGAGTAAGAGAAAGTAAAAATCTGGTGTGAATCATTCACACATTCACATTCTCTTTATCCTTTTAATGATAAATTCTCGTTAGCGTCAAATTTTACATATTTGTCCTCACATAAATATATATAGAAGTGTGCGGAAGTCAAATATAACCTACTAATCTCTTGGCCGCTACAGAAGTGATGATTATACTATGGCCGAGTAGAGCGCTTTGTAACAGCAACCAAAGAGAGATCAGCAACAAAGAGAATAAAGAGAAGAGAAACGAACCCAACCACTCTCTCGGACTGGTGTGGGAGAAAAATATATATATATAGAGCGACGGACAGTCCAGAAATACACAGTTCAATACAGTTCATACTACTGAGTTCATACAGCCAATCACTACGTGTCATTACCCATTTTCCACTCTCATTCCAGTATCCTTACAAGTGTAAAGTCCAGGTAGACAGTGTCACTCATTATTATTATACATAGTTAACCAGTGTTAACCCTGTCTTCTTATTTCATCAACCAGACCCAAATTCTCTCCACCTAATTCATCCATTATAGCTTTAATCCACTTACCTTCACCAAAACCGCCAAAAAAAAAAAAAAAAACGGGAAAATGTTATAAATAAAGTGATTGGTATGTATGTACTTATGTACTGTAGACAGGATATGAAGATTAAAGGAAATCGTTGGAAAATGTTTTCGAGAAAATGACAAAAAAATAAAAAAACGAAAAAAACTTCAGTAAAGTCGCACTTTTGGTTGTTGGATTTGGCCCGAAATCTTCATATACCTATACGGAATACCATGCTGGAACTTCCTGTGACTTTTCGTTTTTGAGATATTCTATTTCTAATGTACATCAATATTATATGGATGGTAGAACCATTTATTTTATACTGAAATAGTATTTTAAAGGAAAACTTTTCCTTTTTGTTCGCCCTTCCCCAAAAAAAACTTGAAAAAATTATTCAGATAAAAGTGATCAGTATTTATGAATGCAGATAATATTAAAGAACGCACTTTAAAGAAAATCGTTAGAGCTATTTTCGGAAAAAAAAATCGCGAACAGGTGAAAAAAAAAAATGTTCTAATCGAGTCACATCAGCTGACGCCACGCTACCATTCTAAGTTCAACACCAACATCATCACTCCTAGCTCAATCACTCTGCACTCGATATACAATTATTTTCTCATTACAATTTATATTAAAATATACGTAGGAGTGAGTTTTGTGTCCTCATTCCAATTTGTGTCCTCATTCCAATTTGTGTCCTCCCATCACCATAAATCATCATTTCCTGCAACTATTATAACTAAACTGAAGCTCTTGGAAAATCAGTCAGGAAAATCCGGGCAAAAATAAAAAAGTCTAGCGGCAAGATAGGAAGTATGGAAAAAGTTGTTGGTCCAGAAATAGCAATATCACTCAAAAAGAAATAAAATTTCATTTTTTTTATAAAAACAATGCAATTTCAGAAGTAGTAAACAATTCTAGTAAGGGCATAATCTAGTTTACATAATTCAATAAATTTAGATTAAAAAAAAAAAATTAAGATTTTCAAAATGAATTTCGTCCAAAATTAGTCGAAATTGCAAATTAGGTGCCTTTAAATTAGGCCATAAATTCATTTAAATGCTTTTTCGTGTGGGTTTCATGTGGGCATATCTTTCAACCTAAATAATGAAAATGAAATCGATGCCTTCTCAATACTAGTTCATCTATGAATCTATTTAAAATAAAACACTATATATAGTTGTGTTTATCGCACTAACAATAAATGTTAGCTATATATCTCAATAAATTATGTGTCTAAATTAGTTCAAATAACGCAATACAAACATTATATAAAACAAAGAAAATCCTATATAGCCTAGTTTTAGTATTTCTGCATTTGAGATATGATTCATTACAATTCATCTATTCCTTCACTAGATATAGATAAAAAAAAAAAATTGACGACCACAATGGGGAAGGGGGATGAGAAAATCAACATAATAAAGGCATTATTCAATGATTGTTTGTGTTAGCAATGTACAGTGAACAATCAAGAAATCAATAAGCAAGAGACATTTCTTTCTCTCATGAATCTAACAAAGGTGAAAAATAGAATCAATAGAAAGTTCTGCTACTCATTTTGTTAACTGATTTCATTTTTATTATAAGTTTTATGTTTACGGTCAAGTGATTCTGACCATAATAAATTATAACTTTTAGAAAAGTTCTGCAACGATTTTTACAATGTAGTGTGATTAGCATAAGGTATTAGATTTTTTTTTTTTGGTACAGAGGTAAATAATTCTATATAAAACTGATGATAACTGTTCGAAAGCTTCTCAAGTTGAAAACTTTCTCAAGAATACCCTATCCCATACTAAAGAATAATACCATACTAAAATTTGATGGGAATACGAGAAAGGCAGAGTCATATATCTTTCCAGGAATGTCGTGTATAGGATGATAGTATGTAGTATGGTTTTTGACGAATCCTAATGACATCGCTATCAAGCCTAAGTAATGTGACAAGCCCCCCATGTGAGCTCTTTAACTGAAAATATGATTGTAACGTCTCAAGCATATAATATCTTTGCACCACACTGTGGTAAATAAAACCATTTGCTAAGAAAAGTTGTCATCAAACTTTGTAACACATGTTAAATGTTAACTGTGTAGCAGGGATTGGTTGTAAAGCGAGATTCACTGGTTTCAAGTGTATTGTGTGAATGCTAGGGATATCAATGTAAGTTATGTTCCTGTTGTTAGGCTGGGATCCCTGAGGAAGTGACCTAGTCCACTTCCCCTCGGGTAACTTATAATTCATTCTATTACTTCTTATTAAAAAGCTTTCAGCGACAATTTAGATCCGAATATTGTGTCCCATAAGCTTCTAATCTCATCTGTGCTCAAGGCAAAAGCTAGTGCGTTCATTCTAAAGCGAGCCCATGATGTTTCCGGATTTACTTCTTTTACCAGCAATGTATGTATAATGAATGCTAGGGCTAAATGCCAAAGATATTTCCGATTACAAATTCACCATTACAGATTCCAAACTTTAAAATCCTTTTATCTAATTCTTACAGATTGATCTGCTGTGAATCTTTATTGTATAAAAAGTTAGCTTACTGTGAAGCTACAACCTTTCTTTTTGGTTCACACACATTTTTGTCAAATAGGTTCGGTGAGCGCAAGGTTCTCCAAAAATAGCTTGTGAGGGTTCTGTTTGCAGCATTGTTCTAGCGGAAAGTATGTTTTCTAGTGATTCATATCATAATAGACATCAAAGTTGGTTGCCTTGGAAGATCAACCGGGAAGCACTTACCTTTAGGTGCTAGAGATCTCTCTTTTCATCAGCTCATTTATGGATGAATATGATGGATTTGGATATGGAATAGAAAGAAAGTAAGAAGAAAGAAATTTTGATTCTGCTTCTTCAACACCCGCTCGAAGTCCATAAGACCACAAAGAAGGGAAATTCGTGTTATGTTTATGAGTTATCCAAATTGTTTAAAAAAAATCATTACATGGACACATCGCTGCCAAGAGTTTAGAAAAATTCTCCTAGGATACGTTGGAAAATATCAGATGATGTACCTGAATATAAAATCTGAACGCGTTGCGAGAAAGGAAAAAGATAAGCTACAAAAAAAACGGCCAACTGTTTTTTTTTTTACAGATTTCTGCTGCAGTTGCCTAAGTGTGGATTACCTGGAATGGTGTGGGAAGCGGTTACTCCAATTATAGGATTGAATTAGTGAAATTTATTTGGAATAGTTGAATTTTCTAGGTCATTGTGAATAGTAAGATTTGATACAAAAATAGGGAAAATTTACTCTTTTCTGGAGAATTTAAATGGTAACTTTAAACCATGGAACCCTGGAGGCAAGGTCTTTTAGCTCACTAACCCCCATTGTATATTTTGCAGAAGTCTACAATATATGTACAGATACTGAGATCCTTGAAGAATCAAAATAGTTTTTTTGGATTACAATGGGTTTAGTTTTATAGCCACTCGCTCTACATGTTAACAGGATTTGAAGGGAGGATTGCTATTTTAAGGTGTTTGGTTGATGTGTGTTTGTGTGTAGTGTGGCTCGAACGGTATTGAAAGGGCTTATGAGTGTGTAAATTTTAGAGAAGAGAGTAGCATTAAGATATAAGTGAGAAGTCACCGCTGGTTTAAAAGAAATATATTATTTCTAAATATATTTAAATACTTTGTATAATACGTAATATTAAGCTTATAAATAAATAGAAACTCTTGCACTTGATTGATTTAAACTCCAATGTTAACGTAACACTAATTGGTACTGTTATTCTCTCTCGAATGAATACTGGTTGAATGGTGAAATTAGTCTCTTAAATGCTCCTCTTGGTAGAAAAAAACCTGTCCTTTAAATTTGATTTCTAGAATGTGCTTAAAAGACAAATCAAAATTCACCGGCTCATACTAGGTCACACACTTCTCACTCATCAACACCTCTTGGCTGGGCGAGAACCACCATGTGTGAAAGGTGCGGCGAAACCCTTACTGTTCGCCATCTACTATGCACCTGCAGAGACTTACATTATATATATATGCGACGGCTTTATAACTTATCAGACAACCTGAAAGAGAATCTGGAGGAAAGTGACAAGATTAGAGGAGTGATTGAATTTTTAAGGGCTTCAGGGATATATAGACGAATTTAATACATTTTATATAGTCGTACATAAATGTATATAGTTGAAAGGATGAAAGTAATTTATTTGCATGAAAGAGTTTATTTGCATTGTGTGTTAGTTTATGTAGGTTAGACAGACCGGTATTGTAGGGATATCGAATACTACTACAATCCGCTAGCTCGTAAATGATAATATAATTTCTAGAATTAGGTTTTAAATTTTTGTAGGATTGAAAGATTGTGAGAATGGGCATGGGGGGGGGCAATACCGGCCAGGGGTGGCTACTTTTGGTCATGTAAGTCTTTCCTGTACTATTTTAACTCGGGATCCACTGACTCTTGGAGGGGTGGGTCTGAGCCGGGAATGGCAACCCCGGCACCTGTGTGAATGTAAGTATGAATGTTGTGTAAATAGTGTACATAGTTTCATCCTAGTTTTAAGTACGCGGGATGCGAGTGATATACAGTGCTCCATCCACTTTTATAATTAGGTTGTGTGATCGTTGTTAGAATGGATGTATTTATTGGAATGAACGTATTTATTGGTATGGTAGTATTCATTGTATATACTAAAGATGTATACATCTAGTTTTAACATGGCTAAATTATCTATTGATGAGCATCCCGAAGATAAAAATGAAGTAGGCATTCACGAAAATAATGAATATACTCCATGTATAGACGCATATTATAACAGTCACTAATTTATGTAGTCACAGATATGTAGGGCGATAAATATGGCCGAGTTCCCCGACCTCTCTTGTACAAGGTGTCTTGTACCTGCGTTTTTACCCTTTTCCAGCCAACGTGTAAATTTCCTTTTATTATTTTAAAATATATATCATTTCAATTTATTTCTATTTTTCCATTTTCTTCTTCGACTACACTATGCTATCTGAAAAAGTAGAGGATATAGTGTTCTTTTACGATGATGAGAGTGCGAGAAAGAGTTACGAATTACGACTGTTCCTTAGAAAATTTATTTAAGATACCAGATCGATAAATTTGGCAATTTTTTAAATAAGTAGTTTATTTTGATAAATATATCCAGAATTAAAAATAAACAAAAAAGAAAAGAATTAGATTAAATCTGAAAGAAAGTTCTAATGTTTATTTGACGATGAGAGTTGAGAAAGTAGTTAGCTCTCTATTGAAACAATAGGATGGTTATTTATATAAAGAAATATAATATAGAAAGAACAAGAAATTTTTACTTTTTTGTACAATCACTGTGTATACATTTCCTGTTAACAAAAATGGTTTGTTAAGGATAAGAAATGTAGTCCTAGTTAATTGGGCGATGTGGAGAAAGGAAAGGAATAACAATAACTGAACAATCAAGAGACCAGCATTTAGGAACGGCTAACTACAAAGAGTCACAATAGTGGCCTGCGCTTTGTTGTGTTTTTACGGCCCATTACACACTGCAGAAGAGACTCTTTTATTTGTTAGAAAGAATGTACAGGTGAGGCAGGCAGCAATGATGAGACTGTATCGAATAAAAGAGGATGGGCTAGAAATAAAAGAAGTTGTCGTTAAAAGCAGGATAATCAAACTAGCAGGATTATAGATTGTAATGGCTATTTAAAAAACGAGATAAAAGACAACTTAAAGAGACAATAAATCAGTGTTATAATAAAATTAATTAAATGACAGGAAGAAGCAACTTTATTGAGATATTAGTATAAAGACGTAGGTTTATCGAAAAAGACATCTTAAGTAAAGTATACCATGAATTGTTTTATTTTTTTTTTTAATCATGGAATAGTTCAATTTAAAAATCAAACAAGGCGACATTAGCCGAATACCCTACATTAACTTTCGTCAAAGTGTTTGGCAAATTTATAGAAACCTTCTGTTCTGTTCTAGCACGGGTCCTACCATCCAAAGGTACACTAAGCTTCCGCTGCAACTTCCATAGATGTTTGCTATGTCCTGTGGGAACAGCACAAACCCATTTAGTTCAGCAAAATTAATGTCCATTCTCTGTTCTGTTTGATATTCGGTTCCTTGTTCGGTTTGTCGTTCGGCGCAATGGTCACATATATGCGAGGCTTTACACTAGCCACACTAGCTCATCACCGTTAGCACAGGCAAAAATTCTAACTAATCACATCCATTATTCAGGCGATTAGCAATACTATATTCTAGATTCATCACACTACCAACCACAATCATTATCAACTCATCACTCGGTCAGTAAAGTATGAGTTAATTTCAGATCGTGTGTATAGATCGTAATTAAACTATATTCTTAATTGATGGACAAGGAATGGTTCTACTTTTTTAATAAAGCGCCATTAAATTTTCATAAAATTTACTGAAGAAAAATTAAAATTTATACTTTATTATAATATCCAATAATAAATAACTTAATTATTCATTAATTAAAAATTTGCCATGGAACTGGAGAAAACGTTATAACACATTATTGTAAAAAAAAAAAAAAAATTCCCCTTGTATCGTATACAGTAATGAATGTTTTCTTTTAATACTCTTGGCCTGGAAGTAGTATATATTCCAAGAGAATAACCCAGGGGAAGTTTAGAAGCAGAATCCAGTGTACGAAGTAAAACTAGGTAGTGTGAGGAACTTTCTACAAACTCTTAGGATTAAAATCTGTCCACTTCCATTAGGTCAAATTGGCTCTAGACTGCAATTTCCTAAAATGTTTGCTTCCTCTATCTTTCATACAGCTGATTGCTAAAATTGCAATCTTATTTTCCTTCTACTTTATCCTTACTTAAAGTTTAATTTCTTAGTTACTTTTTCCTCTTTCTTACTTACTCCACACTCCCACGCTCTTTATATATATATATATTACTCCTGGAATTTGTATCATGCTGGATGAATTATTGTTAAACTTGCTTACTCCTTTTCACTTTTACTTTACTCCTTCCACTTTTAAAGATCATTTTCTAACTATTTACTTGGCAGATATAAACACGTACCTACTTATATACTAATACCAAATATATATATATAAAACATATTCTTCTACTTCTTATAATTAAATAGCTGAAAAAAAAAATTAGTATGAAACTCTCACACAACCTTTATTTACGATCGAGCTGATTTATGAGAAAATACCAACAACAACAAAAAAACTCAGAATTCTATGATGTAAAATCTCCTAACGTCCAGTTAGGTGATTTTAATTCAACCTTGGAATTCTAGTAGCCAGCAGTAAATATGTGCTTTTAATATTATATAAATGGTAATATAAAAGCCAGTGAAGTTGGCGGAATTGAAAACATTGAATATATTGACCAGTGTGAAGTACAAAATTTTATTAAAATCAAATATATCTCGAAACATGAAACCTTGCATAGCACTGGGTTTGCGTTCCTTCCCTCATGATCACTTGCAATAATGTTTTGTTTTTTTTAATATTAATTACAGAATTTGATCCAAAATTTTAAAAATCAATTTATTTAAGTAATATAATGTACAAAGTTTATTTGTAATACTATTGTATTTTTTTTTTTTTAATTTATAGCGCGCCACAACATCTATGGTCATTTTGCGCCCAGAGCCTTTTCAGTGCATTGCCGGTCTCCAGATAGTATTCTCTCGTTACAGACAACACTACCCATCACCGGGTAGTGAGCTGAAAGAGGTTTCTAGGAAGAAAAAAATCTAAGGGTAGCACGGCTAGATTCGAACCCGGGATCTCCACGTTGCTAGTTCAGCGCGCTACCACTGAGTTAATCCCTTTCGCTTATAATATTATGTTGTTTTTTTTTAAATAAAAAAAAGGTAATTTTTTTTAATGCAAAAAATTATCTCTCAAACTCTCTCTCATCATTCTCTCATACGCTTTCAATCTCTCACTCTCACAAAATTATGAATATATATATATATATATATATATTGTATATTGTAACGCAGCCACTAGTGCCATCTAAGGGAAGAAGCAGCACCTCAAGTTCTCCTCGTAGCCGCTGGAAAGCGCTAGCGGGGCACCTCTAGATTCTTCTACAGCGGTCTCCCACGGTCTACCGCCACCTAGATGTTCGAGAAACTTTCAGAACCTTCTCCAGGAGAAGGTATAAAGAGGAGAAGAACAGCTCGAGAGAAAGAGTCTCGTTACAAATGGAGTGCGCGCTTGTTCAAAGTGAATAAAAAGTGAACTAAGAGAACTTTTGTTAGTTTATACAGTGTATTCAAGTGTTTTATTTGTACTTTATAGTATTAAACAATAAATTGGTGTTTTTTAGAAGTTTAGTGTGTTTTATCTAATCCGAACCCACTTAGCAACTAGTTGCAGTAGCTAGTTTGAAAAACGTTGCAATATATACATATTCAGATTAGCACTAGCCTTCACAGTTTTGATAGAACTGGTTTGGAACAAAATTTTTTTAAATATTTCTATAAGTCTTAATACAAAGTGATAAGTTGGAAGACATATGACAGTAAAGACATACGACATATTAGTAAATTAGTAAAGAATATTAGCCTGTGAAGTCTGAAAATGAAACTTACAATTCTAAATTTATAAAAATTTCGTTTTTTTTTTGTTTTTTTTGTAAATATCCTAATGCCTATGATAATTGATATAATTAGATTATATTATGATAAAAATAATTTATTTATATTAAAAATACAAATATTTAAAAAAGAAAACTTATCTAATCTTTAATATTGTAATTATCTCAGCAACTAATTGTCCCTCTTTATGGAAACCGGCGAACGTATTCAAATGCTCTTTATGGAGTCAAGAATAAAACTGAATAAGTGGGTATTAGAAATACCTCCTCCCCCTCACCGATCTGCCGGTCACAGACTTCCCCCTCATTTGCTACGACCACAGACATGATTCACCAAATAGTTTAAGGAAAATCTTAACGTCTCTTCGGAAATCTTTCGAAATCAATTTTTCTAGTGAAAAAAAAATGTTTCAAACACTAGTGATAGGCCTTTATGTGGAATTTTTTAGTCTGCAAAGTGTAAAGAAAAGCGTCGATATGGTTTTCGAGAAAATTGCTAAATTTTAAAAAACAACAAAAAAACATTTAGTAAAGTCGCAGCATCGGAAAATGAATTTTGACTGAAACTTATGTGTCAGAACACGATCGAGAAAACTTCCTATTTTTCTAGGGCGTAACAGGAAGTAAATGACTCATAGATATTGGCAAATTAATTGCTTCTGCAATTCTGGTATTGATTTTCATTCGGGTAGGGGTCAACAAATTTAAGTCTGTTCTGTAGGTTTCTCGTGTTCTTTACAAAATAAAGATTAAGGGCCCCTTCTATATCTTGAGATAGGATGTCTTAAATTACATATAAATCTTTAGTTTTTCTTTATTTGTTGCATTTTTTGCCCCCCCCAACTTTACATATGAAAATAAAGGCCTCCCCCTCACTTGTACCTAATGTATATCTAGCTTTTATTTTGAATAAGAACCTTCATCAAGATGTTAAGATTTCTGGGATTAAGGCCTCTTTATCACTTTGTTTATTCATGTAGCTCTTTCTTTAAATAAAAAAAAAAAGTGCTATTTAAGACAAAAAAAATTACCATTTTATCTTACTGATATCATATAAAGATAAAGCAAAACCGTAACTTTTTAAGTAATTTTAAGTTATTTCACCTTAACTAACCTAAACATCTTTTTCCCATAACAAATTTAACTATTTGTTAATGTTTAATGTTAATAATGCAAAATTACATAGTAATTCATTCATCTCAATTCTATCGATATATACGGCTGCAATAATTCGTAACAAATATATTATATATATTAATAAGAAATAATTAATATACAATAATCAAGTATACTTTTTAGAAAAATGAAAAAAGAAATTACCTGCTTTAAAAGAAGAAAGAAAAAAACACCTATATAATGGTGGCCCTTTATATCCATTAAAACTTGTAACAAGTAGGTTGCAAAGTTGATGATAGGAAAAAAAGCTCATTTAGTTTTTAGTAAAGGTGACAAAGTAAATGTGATTTAAAGTTTTATAATAAAAAGTTTAACTTGAAACACTTCTCAATTAAATAAAGTAGAGGATAAAAATTATATATTTTTCTAACTAAAGAATAAAAAATGCAAAATATCCTTTGAGGATACAAAAAGATCCATTTAAATTAAATATTCCTTATTTTGCATTATATAAAACATAAAAAATATGGATACTTGCAGAATATGAAAAAATCTTGTCATTCTAAAAATGCCTGTATTTTATTTTTTTTTCCTCGAAGCAGTATCCCTACCCGGAGGGAGTTTATTGATATAGTTTTACATGTTCCATTTACATACTATAAGTATAGCTCTAACAGATAAGTAAAATATACATTAAACAGCATTTAAGATGTCAAATCTAAATTGAATGTGACTTGAAAAGAAAAACAGAATTATTTTAAAAGAACATTAATAAGTCAAATTAAAGAATTTAAGTGATATATCAAGTTAAATAAAATTATTATCCAATTAATAAAAATCGTGCATATTAGTGATAGACTTTTTAATAATTTTTTTTTTTTTTTTTTGTGGGATGGTGAAATGCATTTACGCACGCCGTGCCGGACTCCCGGAGACTACCGGCTAAAACACCCCCCTCAGCTGGGACCTAGCCTGGATTCGCTTATTCCAGCACTACATCAGGCTAGGCCTCTGTCCTAACCCCCCTAGGGGTTCCTCCTTTCCTGTTCCTCTAAATCCATCTTCTTTGCGACGAGAATTTCCCTCGCGTATCTCGCTATCAGACTCCAGTTCGTCTCGCTGAACAGCATTGTCTCTACCAGAGAGTCTGGAGTTTGCCGCCCAATCACCGCCTCCAAGTCCCTCCTCAGACGCTGCCATCGGTTACACGCAAAAAAGGTGTGCGAGGCATCATCTCTGCTTCCCGGGCAGTAGAGGCACGTGTCCTCCTCAGCCTTCCCCATCCTCTTCAGGTATGTCCTGAAATACCCGTGCCCGCTCAGAAGTTGGGTGAGGTAGAAGTCTACCTCTCCATGCGGTCTTCTCACCCATTCTTTAACTCCCCTGATTAGTTTGCCAGTCCATCGACCCCGCTGATCGCTCTCCCAGGAGGCCTGCCAGTTCCGGAAGGTTCGATTTCTTTCTTCCCTGGAGAGTATTTCTTTTCTTCCTTCCGCCCTCCTGTCATACAATCTCTTTCGTTCCCCTGCAAGGAATGCAATGGGGATCACTCCGGCAATAACCATAACTGCAGGTTCGGAGACAGTGCGATACGCAGAGGCGATCCTTAATGCACCCAGCCTCTGTACCCTGGCTAGCCTTTTTCTATAGGTCTCTTTATTGAGCGCATCTGCCCACACTTCGGCTCCATAGAGGAGTATCGAATGGGTCACGCTCATTAGTACACGACCGTATTGGCCTGTGGGCCGCCAACGTTTAACATCAACCGGCTCAGTGCAGCAGTATGCTTCGCGGCCTTGTCCGCTGCATACTGTATTTGCTTGCCGAAAGCCAACTTCTTGTCGAATGTTAGTCCCAAATATCTTACGGCATCCTTAGAGATCAAGACTTTTTAATAATAATAATAATAATAATAATAAAGGTAAAAAAAAAATATGAAGAGACATATACACAAGAATGATTTAAATACATAATCAGATAAAATTGGAAATAATCAAAACACAACTAATCTTGCAAAAAGTTTATATAAGTTGTATAAAAGTTTATAAAAGTTGTATAAAAGTTTATATATACAACACTACGAGGTACAAAATTTTAAATGTATGATATGAGATATATATTATATTACTGAATGTTGAACTAGGTCGAAATTTGCTGCAGGTCTAAATTAGTTATAAATTCAGTGAAATACTTATACAGGTGAGTAATTAGGTCTTTTTGGCTTGGGGGCCATCCATAGCCCAAAAGCACCGAGTGCCTGAATAAATTTTGTCTTAAATGGCTTAATAGGGAGCAATCAAACAGTAAATGTTTCGATGTTTGTTCGCTAAGACTATCACATGGACACATTGGTGTATTGGTAATTTTAAAACGGTAAAAGTAACTTTTGAGTTTACCATGTCCAGTAAGGAACATTGTCATGTTTGGGTGATTCAAATTGATTTGTTTATTTGAAATTCTATCGAAAACTCTTGGGAAAAACTCTTTGGTACATTTGGCCTTTGATGTTTGTCTCCATTCCTCTTCCCATTTCTGCAATGTTTTTATTCTTGCAATAGTCTTGATGTAAGTTTTAAGCAAATTTCCAGTGTTTCCTCTTTCGAAGCTTGTTTTGCCAAAAAGTCTGCTCTCTCATTACCTTCATTGCCGGCGTGGGCTTTGACCCAATTAATTGAAAAGTTCCAGCCCATCTTCTTCCTTTATGATTACCAATTTTTTCCTAATACTTTCTACTAGAGGATAGTGAATTTTGCCATTTTTAATTACATCTATGGAGACCTTGCTGTCTGTATGAAGAATAAATGATTTTCGTTCAATTTCCAGTTTATTACTTTTAACCCATTCCAATGATTTGGAAATTGCCATTAGTTCAGCTTGATTATTTGAACAATTTTCAGCAAGTCTGTATTTTCCTTGGAAAACTTCAGTATTATCTCTGTACACTACCACTGCACAACCGACATTATCATTTTCTTTACTGCCGTCGTGTAGATATTCCAAATATTTTCAGCTTCATTTTCACTCCCCAAAAAGGTTCACATATCTACATTTGCCTTGGCAGGATGCATCCATTCAGTGTAGTTGATAGGTCTGTCATAATGAGAAAAGTCGATTTCCAACAACCTCGAAGGTCTACACATTAATGCATTTAATACTTCAGATTTCTCTTCGATAAGTAGAACTATTGGGATTTCTCCTGCTACTACACATGATGCTTCATAGGAAATTGTACGAAAACCCCTTATTATCATCAAAAGCATCAACCTCTGAACTCTTTGAAATTTTCGTTGATTATATTTCAATCTCAAGGTGTCCCGCCAAACCTGGACCGCATAGCTCAGAAACGGGATGACCGCTCCTCTATAAATTATCCTAGGCGCCTCACTGCGAACTCCCCAGTAAACTCTGGCATATCTTGACAATATGTTAATTAATTTAAGACATTTGCCTGTAATCGCATCAATATGGCGATTCCAATTCAATTTAGGATCTATAATTATTCCTAAATATTTAAGTTCTGCAACAGTATCCAGTGTGTTGCCTTCCCAAGTGACGCTAATTGTTGGTGGTTGTCGCCTTCGTGAAATTAAAAGGAGTTTTGTCTTGTCTGGATTAAGTAGGTCCTATTGATTTTTGACCATTCACTTACTTGTCAAGTTCTTTGGCCGCAAGTTGTTCCAACTCCCACGTATTCTTAGCTGATATCATGATGAGAAAATCATCTGCAAATGCCAAAACTTTAGTCTGATTTTCATATGGCAATCTAAGGACGGAATCATATTGAATATTCCAAAAGTAAGGACCACTACACGGTCCTTGTGGACATCCCTGAGTTAAGTGTTTATGGATACTTTTATCGACAGTAGATAAAGTGGGCCAACCGGTCAGTAAAGAAACTAAGTGCCAAGCCATATATTTTTGGGGCAGTCTGTTTCGTACAATTTTTTAAAAATGTTAGGCCACCAAGCGGCATTGAATGCACCAGCGACATCTAGAGAGATGAGACAGATTATTCTTCAGATTATTTTCAACATAATATTTTACCTCTAAAACAGCATTTATGGTACTAGTCTGAGATCGAAATCCGAACTGTAGAGGAGATGAGTGTTATTTCAAATAAGATATAATTCTATCTATCATAAGTTTATCCAATATTTTACCATTCACTGAGAGAAGACTAATTGGGCGATATTTTGAAACATCTTCAGATGGTATTTTTCCCGGTTTAACTATTGGTACGATTTTCGAATTTTTCCAGATTTTTGGGAAACATTTCCTATGGAGGCACTCATTATACAGTGCTGTTACATATTTCGGTAAGATTGCGAAGACTTTTCTAGCGATTTCTGCAGTTACGCCATCTAAACCTGGTGCTTTCTTTAATTTTAGATTATTTACTACATTCTTAATCTCACTAACAGTGAAAGGTTCATCGTCTGATGTGTCTGGTAAAATTTCCATATAGTGTCTAACTTGTTTGTGTAAATGTGTGTCATTCGAGTGGCAATCGTCTGGTACGAATGAATTAAGCCTTGCTTGCAGAGTTTCATCCCTAGAGCTTGTATAGTTACCATCACTTTTCCTTATCGTTTTCAGAATCAAAGGAGTTCCGATATTTCCAGCCGATATTTTGTAGATAAAATTCCAAGGATTTCTAGAATCTGTTGTGTTGCAAAACTGTCTCCAAGCTTCGTATTTTTCATTTTGCATTGTTGTTTCATATACTCTTTTAATCTCTAAATACTCTTTTTGCCTCTGTTTACTTAAAGAAGAATCATTGTATGTCCTTTGAAACACTCACCTCATCCGATTTACCTTTCTTCTTAAATGAGTCAATTCCGCTGTCCACCACGGTACAGATCTATGAGTATTTGAATTCTTTTGTTGATTTTTTACTTTAAAAACCTGCCGACAAGTTTTAATAATAGTGTCAGTATGTACAAGCACAGCTTTATTCAAATCGTTCACCGTCTTAACCCATTCAGCCAATTGCAAATCTAAATCAGAAGTTGCTTCACCAGTAATTTTTAAGAAATTTAATCTTAATCTTTCTGTAAATAAATCCCAGTCAGCCCCCTTTGTATGAAAAGTATATAAATTCAAGGCTTTATTACTATTAACATTTTTAATATTTATATTAAAACTAAGTATCTTGTGATCAGAGCAGCTTTCCTCCAAACCATTCTTCCAATATCCAACTGAAATCAAGTCTCCTATTTCCAGCGAATCGTAAAATACTTTCCAGTTTGTTAATATCTTGATTTATATCTCTCTGATAGTCAAAATACATACTAGCAGCCAACAATGTAAACCCCTCATAGTTAATCTCAGCAATCACACTGTCCTCATCAGAAATGTGAGAAATTTTTGTGACATCAATATTGTTATTATTGCGGCTCTTTTTCGATTATTACCAGCAAATAAAATTTTATAAGATTTAGGAAATGATATGATCTGATTTTGGTAGCAGTATGGTTCTTGAACAAAAGCAATGTCCACTAAGTTCCTTTCTAAAATATTAATTAAGTTATTGGTTGCTTTTCTGGATTTTTGGAGATTTATTTGCAAGGATTTAATTTTGTCTGACTTACCCTTTAACATGATTAGTACCATAATCAATATTATTCTGCAGTCTTTTTCGATAATCTATATATGAGGGACAGCTGTTGTCTAAGGCCGTATGCATTATGTTGATTTTAGAACCACCAGATTATACGGTTTGTATTGATACAATTGGAACATTTATGCTCTACTGACTTGCATTCCTTTAAAGAGTGATTTTCCGAACATAAAGGACAAATTAATCTTTCACTTTTACAATTCTTAGAAATATGCCCAAGTTTAGAACATTTGAAGCACCTTTTAATGTCTATATGATCATAACCATTGCAAATAGAAAACAACATTTTAACCTTACTTTGCAGCAGCACCTTTCGAACATTTGATGTAACTTCAATAATTAAATTACGTAAATTATTTCTTGATTTTTCTATTATTTATTATTGTGATAGGTTTTATACTGTCATCATCTTTAAGTAAATCACTATTCTGAGTTTTAATTATGCTTTATTTATATCTACGTCAGGAATGTTTACAATATTAAGGCGTGGAAGTAACTTTCTTAAAGGTTTAGCTTTTAAATCATTGGCACTTGTATTAATTTCTTGACACAATTTCTCAACGTCTGCCTTAACAGGAGATTCAATCAGAATGCCATTATTTTTGCATTTTTTGAACTTACGGCAATTTGTAGTTTACAAGGATCGATATTCTTTTTTATCAGTGCCTTAACATCTTCACTGTTCTGATTTGGTACTTTAGTAGTAATAACGGCTTTAAAATTATTTTTAGGAATACTTACAGTCTTAGTTTTTGTTTTTTCAGCATAGGAAACTAACCTTTCATTAGACAATTGAGATTTAAGAAGATTGTTTTCCCTCTTGAGATCATCAAAACTTCTTTTCGTGTCACTTAAAGCTTCCTTAGCATTCGCACGTAATTCATTTGTAATATTTTTCTTGCCATCAAACAAAGTTTCTAAAGTTTTACATGCACTACTAAACACCACATCCACATCGTTCGCCATCTTGAATGTCTGTATTTTATTTATTTTTTCAAACTCGAAACATTCACAAATTATTTAATTATCCTTAATTAATTGGGGTAATTATACAATACGCGGTATTAGTTAAGGTGAAATGAGTTTGGCGAAAGAGTGCCTGAAAGTAGGATTCAGAAGTAACCTTAGGAAGAGCCCAGTTGAGGGGGATATAAAGGGAGGCCTCGTACGAGATAGTTGGAAGGTAGTTTTCAGGAATATGCCGAAGTTATGGCCAGGAATGAACCGAATCATAAAGCATCGAAATAAATTGATAGATTTTGTTAGTTTATAGTGCATTGCGTCCTAAAAAACAATCTATTGAGCGACCCTGGCCTTCAGATAGTGTTTTTTCGTTACAGACAATACTGTCTTATCATCGGGCAGAAAGCTGAAAAGGCTGGTAGAATGAGAAAATCTAAAGACAGCACTGCTGGATTCGAACCTGGGGCGCTTAGCTTGGGAGTTCAGCGCGCTACCACTGAGCTATTCTCTTATTCTTGGTAAAGAATAGTGAAGGAGGTTCAGGTCTTTGTAGAGTTTTAGCGCCGTTAAGGGGTAACTAGAGAATACTATCTTAACATCCCTGTATCATTCATAAACTCAACTTGCCCAGCTAACAAGTGCTTCAAACAGAAATTAACGAATATGTGGACGGGTCCGCAATGCTCGATAACATCTGGTAATTTATCCGTCGTAGCATGCACAGTTATAATTTTCCTGACCAGATTCAGATTTTCATTCATCATCAGAGCAAATTCACCAAGTTCATGTAGAGAGTTCACTTCAATTTAATGTTTCTGTTATACTCACACTTGTTGTGTATATGTGGGAAGGTTATAAGGATAACCTTATACCCTCCCCACATATATATACAACCAACAAACCAACAAGTGTGAATGTAACAGAAACATTAAATAGAAGTGAACTCTCTACTTCGGAAAACCCGAAACCGGTCAGGAAAAGTATAAATATGCATGCTAGGACGAATATAACCAGACAAATTAAAGACTTTTCTATTTTCATTAAAAGTATATAAACTAGGTTTAAAAATGACTGTAGATATATCTCTTCGAAATATAATATTTTTTTTAATAAATGCTAAGAAGTATTTACCTAATACGTGATATTTACCTTAATTACGGTCGTGATATTTTTCGAATTTAAGAGTTTTTATAGAAAATATATAAAATGTTCAGAGGTTACCTGAATTTGGGATAATTGTTTGTAGGAATTGGACGGTGAATTTTGTTTCTGTGTGTTGAATATGTTTTGTGTTTGTGATCAGAGTAACTCAAAAACGAAAAATCAAAATCGCATGAAGATGAAGTTCTTTATGCATACCTGGGAAGAATTTAACATGATGGACTTCGATGAATCTGGGATTGCAATTTTACTCTGAATGATTTTTTTTCTATATTTCTGATGTTTTCGAAAAAAAAAAGTCTTTGTTTTAAAACTGTTACAAAAAACGACGCCACTTGAATTTGAAACATTTTCTCGATAAAATGAATTTTAAATATAATATGAAACCGAGACCGAAACAATCATTCTCATTATAATAAATTTTATTGCTTTACCGCTTAATAATATTGAGTCAATTATTAAACAATTATTTTTTACAAAAAATGTTCGTGATTTTAGTTGTGACAAACGCAAGCCAACAATTATTTTGTAGTTTCCATGAATGCATGGTTGCATAGTAATTGCAAAACTGCAATTACTGTTTAATGAAATTCACCCCCCCCCCAAATATATACATATATCTGTATGCATAAATCTATATGCACATAAAATCTATATACATAAAAAATGAAAACAAAAACCAATGTTTTATAGCGTTGCATATTGAATGTAAAACTTTGTAGCCTCCCCTTTATATTAATATTTAACGGGATATCGTGACAAAACATTTAATGTACGTGACCTGATTCTAAGATCTTAAACGATCCAGTTCAAAGTGTTTACATTAATCGGTTAATAGTATGTTTCCCTTCAGTGGAAATTTTTCCATTCAATAATAAAATTGCAATGGCAGTCTTTTTAGTCCTTTATTGTTGTATTATTATAAATAAATACAATTTCTTAAAGAATTTAATGGTTTTTTCTAATCTGCCATAAACTTTGGATAGACAGGAAATTTTTCTTCCGGTATGGGTGAGAAAAAATGCCATTAGTACGTAGTGCTATTTCAGTACGCAATCTAAGATGGATGGATGTTTCTTCCTCTGTCTCACAAACTTTACAAAGGAGTCTGGCATGAACCCTATTACGTTGAGGTGTCTCCTTAAACCGCAATGACCAGTAAGGGATCCAACCAGATGCCTGAGAGAGCTCCCTGAAAGACACAGCAACATCTCACCGCCCTGTCCGATCTCCCAGTGAGCATCTAAGACTGCCGACAACCCATTGTGCTTATCCATAGGGATGAATACTATGAAGCTATCCATGACTGGAACCTAAAGACACACGAACACCAGGCTTGGAACCAATGAAATAAAGAGAGGCGCCTAATGTGGCAAACCTATCCACCACTTCATTCCCAAAAATTTCCATATGACCTTGTACGCAGACTAGAAGCATATCCTTCAAAAAAGAAAGCTCTTTCAGTCTTTTAGAACATTCTAGTCTTCACCAACCTGGAAGTGAAGACACATAAACTCAGCGCCTTCAACGCAGTTTGACTATCCGAGCACATACAAAAACAGCTTCTAAGTTAGTGTTAAATAACCCACCCACTTATCGGTGTAAACATTTCTCATTATTTTTAATAGTGTACTTTAACGGGACAGCTTTATAGCCGAAATGCAGTAGAATTCTCGTCCCTTAAATGTATATATATCTCAGGAAATCTATCTTGAGTTTAGTTTGGGTCTTATAAAGAAAACACTAAGATTTAGCCAACGATTCGACTATTCTATTTAGCCTTCAACTGGGCTTCATCTAAAATATTTTCATTTTGATATAGCTCTGAATTTATGAAATCAAAAAATACAATAATTTATTTTAAGGCGCGTCTTTGGCGCCCGAAGCCTTCTCACTCACTGCTGACCTCCGGAGAGTGTTCTCTCATCACAAACAACACTGTCCTAAACCGGACAGTGAGCTGTAGAGGCTCGTAGGAAGGGAAAAACAAAGGGCAGAACTGCTGGACTCGAATCCAGGACCTCCACATTGCTAATCCAGCGCTAATCACTGAGTTAATCCCTTCCATTATAAAAATTTATTGTTCTTTTTATTTTAATATTATTATTTAATTATATTTTTTCAATTTCATAAATTCAAAGCAATATCACAATAAAATGTTTTATGTTGTGGTGGTTGGTTCCGCAGAGCTGGAAAGCATCAAAAACTCAGTGAGTGTGAAACTAAGTTTGCTCTGTGCGAGTCTGTGTTGTCACACTGTCTAAAAAACGCATCCTGAAGATGGGCGAACGCCCGAAACCGGTCGATGACCACAAAATGAAGCAGCTACCACGGAAAATGTCTCTGATAAAATGTTTTAGATGAAGTCCTATGAGGACCAAATAAAATAGACGAAACGTTGGCTAAATCTTAATGTTTTCTTTATAAGACCCAAATTCAAGATCGACTTCATAGGATATAAACTTAAGGACTGTCATTTCATGCCAAGCCACATATATTGTTAATTTATAAATAATTGAGAGTGCTACTTGAAATAGCTGAGTATGGAACTTCGCTGTTTAAGTTAAACTGTTTGTCACCAATTGACAGATTGATACATTACTTAAATGGACATCAAACTGTTAGTGTCAGTTTACGTTCAGTTAATGGTGGCCCATTAGAATTCTAATCTTAACTGTCTAGAGTAAAGATCTCTATTCAAAGTTTAACTATGCGCCTTCCACATTGTCAATATCTTGCTATTTTGATAATCAGTTAGCCTAACTGATGGTATCAATTTATACTAGTTTTTCCTAGCATACTCTAGTTTAATATTTAATAAAAAAAAAAATAATGACTGACTAAATTAAAAAAAAAAACCTATGGCGCAACAGCCCATGAAGGGCCAAGGCTTGCAGGACGGCGATTTGTATGGGGATGGTAAGCGCGTTTACCGTTTAGTTCCAGTCTTCGCTACCTAGGGCGCTACCAGTTGTAGCTTCCCACTTTTTTTCACCATGCTGGGTCACACCGACTGGGAATCAAAGCCTGAATTCTCGCATTAAAGGCGAGTGCGCTAGCCACTAGACTGAATGGCTTCCAAACACAATATCCAATTAATTTCCCCAGATTCTGTAGTTAATTTAAAAAATAAAAATCATTCACTGATTTCCTCATTCCTCAAACTTGTTCATCAAAGAACATAGACATCTATCATCGATGACTATTCTGAATTGCCGATAAGGGCTGAGCGATAATTGTTCAATAAGTGATTTAATAATTATCCATATTTGAAAAATGGATGAGAATTACTTCAACCGACCTTTAATAATTGATTTCAAGCGTTTATTATTATTATTATTATTATTTGTGTCAATAATTTTGTTACAGGTAAAGAATTACTTTCTGAACTAGAGAGACAATAATAATAAAAAACTTAACAGTATTTTTAGTCTAGCGATGACCGAAGCACTTTGAATCATGCCTCTACGCTGCTTCACAAGTCTTGTTGAAATTTTTGCTACTCTTTGTTGAGTTAAAAATCTCGTAATGAAAGCCAATTATAGAATTAAAAAGACAAGTTTTTAACAAAAAAAAAAGTGATGTTGATATTCTATCATATAATGCGAAATGCTTCTACAAGCCTTCCATTACAAGTTTTCCATCTGATATAGTGTTAAACCATACGTTATTTAATCATTAAAGAATATTAGTGTACTGGGATGACAAATCTGTAAATTCCTCAAATATATCTGCATATATACGGGCAGCTTTAGAATGTATGGAAGGTGTGGTTTTTGCGGCCTCCATTAAAAAAGGAGATCATACAATGGGCGCCTCTTGGTGAATGCAGCTTCCAGTCTGTCAGGACTGAAGTTTATGCAATGTTCTCTGTTGTATTCTGGGGTAGCAACTGAAATTTAAAAGGGGCATTATTTGTTCGAAGATACTAAATACTTGTATCAGAATACTGAAGAACCTATCCTCCTTTCAGGTATCAGGTCACATGGGGAATCCCAGGTAACGAGAAGGTAACTGGATGGTCAAATTAGTCGTCTCTCACAGCTTCGTGGAATGCTTCCAGGTCTAGACTGCTAGTAGACTTATGTTGCTGATTTGGCAGTCCAAATAGCAATGATAGTGAGATTTTGCTATGTTTTTCACAGACTCAGCAAATGGTTTGATTCCTTTTTAGGTCTATTGTTTCCGGAGATATCTCTCTATATAAATAAGATTCTGTCGGATCCGTTTTGTAGGATTTGTTAAATAGAGGAGGGATCACCCATTCATCTTTTAGGACAGAATGTCATAAAGGATGTCAGAATGACTTGGGTTGTGAGGAAATTAGGATCTGGATCTTTGATTGAAACAGAATGTCTGTGGAAAAACTTTGACTGTTTCACCTTGTGGTTATTTTTTTGTTTGTTTATATTTTTTAGAGAAAACAATATATTTGTTTATTGAAATCGTTTAAGTAAAATTGTAGAACATATTCACACAAGCAACACTCTCACAGTTACTAAAAATCTTATACGATTGTGGTATTTTCTCTTACAGCAATAAGAGAAAGTATACAATAAATAAATATAAAAAAAAATAAAGCAAAGACATCATAAATGATAAATAACTTTATCTAGTTAGTGATAACATCTTTGGAGGAAGAAAAGTGTGCTAGCTTAGCTAGTGACAGATGTGAAAGAACTAAGTCTGGTAATGCGAGGATTTTCACAGACTCCCTCTGTCATATATTTCCCGTTAGTTATCTATTTAAAGTACAAGTCCTGGGGAGTTGAAATATATGTATGTGTGCGGGTATCTGTGTGTGTGTGTGTGTGTGTGTTTAGGAGAAGACTTACCATGGTTGTTAGTGTAGGTGAGGTGGTGAGCTTTCAAGGCTAGCCACAGTATCAAGCTCAATCCAATATTAAAGTTGGGAGACACACCGGCTCTAAGAAGAGACTCACATCAAATATAAATAAGAGTGGGATCCCATAGAGACTCTCTCCTTCCTTTCTTCTCACTTCTTTCCCTTGTTGGACTACTGTACAATACATACACACACTTTCAGACCGGCTCTACTACAACTAAAACTAGAAGAAAGAAAGGCATTGTCAGAAACTCATCCCCCACCACTTACTCACACACAAATACACAAAACTATGGGAGAACTAGTAGGAAGACAAGACTCCGAGTCCTCCGTTATCCCCTATTTTATGAGCTAGCTCACTCTCCACTGGTATAAACATTACTCTGAGTCGGCGGCAAGTTACTCTATTCTCTTTCATTCTCAAAGGTGTTAATGTTCTTCTGTTTCCGATTTTGTTTTTGCAACTTATTTTTTTTTTTCTTTTTTGTCCATTAGAAATGAAATTCCCTTGATGAAAATATATTATTTCACTTAATTAACCTTCAAATATAACTTCATATTGTAATAAAAAATTTAATTATTCTATTAATTAGTATAATTAATTAAAAAATTATAGGCTCAGCAAAAACCGGAAGTGAATAAATTTTGAAATTATATCCTGTTTTATTGATAAAAAAAACTGTTTTTTGATATCATTCTAAAAAAAAAAAAAATTAAAATAAATTAAATAGCTTATAATGGAGTTGGTGAGGAGAGAAATTGGGATTGATTTTGGACGGGATTGGAATTAGACGAGATGTGAAGACACTGTTATAATTTAGCTATAAGTTTACACAAGCTGCACAGGACTTATAATGATTTTATAGAATAAAGGGTAAGAGTGGAGATATGACACGATGCGATATATGGTTGAATCTGATAGATAGATGTCTAGATCTCTCACTGGCTTATATACAGGTTCTCCCCACTCTACCTGCTTAAGTCAGAGAGTACCAGAAAGAGCCTGCTTTCTCTCTCTTAATTCTCTCGTCTGTCTGCTCTCTCTTGCTGATGTAATTCTCTCTTGCTATTACAGGATTATTATAGTCATTTTATAAGTTCTCTATTGCTGTAAAGAGGATTGTATTGGGATCGTGTCCAATTTGTAAAATTGAGTATTTTATCGGTAATATATGTTTTGAAGTTCTCTGAGTTCGAAAAAGTGGTTTTTGGAGACCATGGTTTTCTCTCTTTCTCTTTCTCTCACTCTCTCTCTGCGTGTACGTATGTATGTAAGTATGTAACCATGTTTGTGATCAGTATAACTCAAAAATAGAAAATCTCAAAAAGCTGAAACTTGGTATTTCAAGTAGATACTACTACGTGATGCGACAGTAAAGTTTTCAAAAAAAAAAATCAGCCGACCGGATGTAACCACTTTACTGAATAGATTTTCCAGTTCTTTGCAATTTTCCCTAAAACATCTATAACAATTTTCTTTAATATGTTAATTTTTTTTTTTTTACTATGTTATCACATTGTTTGACAAAAAGCGTCCACCCACCTTGACGAATTAAAGGCATTACGGATATCCATCGTTACCAATAGCACGACCCGCTTCGTACGCCAGGTCCCCAGCTGGGCCCTGTATGCAGTTTTCACCACCCTTTCCACGGCTCCAATGGTAGACCGACCACGTCGAAAACAGTACTGCCTCTCGAACAGATCCCCTGCTCCCCTTATAGACGCGATCAAGCGAGGTTTAATAAGCCTTTCGAAGAGCTTTCCCGCCGTGTCCAACAGGCACAATGGCCTGTACGCTGACGGTAGACGCGGGGGCCCCCTTCTCCTTGCTGATAAACACCATCCTCTGCACCTTCCACCTCTTAGAAAAGACTCCTTCTCTTAAGCATCTATTATACATATTCAGAAGTAGCTGGGGGCATACCCGTGCAATCACCTTCAGTACTTCTGTCGGGATGCCAACTGGCCCCACATTATGGGGTGAACCCACCGCTTCTTCTAAATCTACCGTAGCAAACAGTGGTACGTTCTCTAACGGAGCAGTTATTGTTCACACTCTCTTATCGGATGGGTTGGGAATAATTCCGGCACTATCCCGTCCATCTGGGCAGGGTCCAGCATGTGTCCAGGTGATTGGGCCTTTAATCTGCGCATCACTATTCTGTAACCCAGTCCCCACGGATCCTGATCCACTTCCTCCCGCAGAGCCTCCCACTTACGGCACTTACTTTCCATTATTGCCCGCTTGAGGTTCTGCCTCGCCTGACTAAACAGTACTCTTCCTCTCCCGTGTTCCTATTTCTTCTCCTAGCCCTGGTGACTATTCTCCTAAGTCGTAGGCACCTCCTCCTGAGCTCGGCGATCTTCCGTCCACTAGTACACCGGGGTCCTCCCTCTACGGCTCTTACTCTTCCTCGGCATGGCCATATCACATGCTCGCCGTATCAGCTGCATGGTGGCGAAAATCTTTATCTTAAAAATTGAGTGTATCAACTAAAGTTGCTCTGTGCAAATCTATGTTATCACACTGTTTGACAACAAGCATCTGATGATGGGCGAACGCCCGAAACCGGTCGATGACCACGAAAAAGAAGCAGGCTGTCGCGGAAAATATCTCTGATGCTTTCCACTAAAATATCATTTCAATATATTATACGATTCTATCGACCAAACAATTTTTTTCCGCACTCTTGACGACCTAATAGGTCACAAATGGTGGAGCCACAAATTCCTTCCTTCCAAGAACTCCTATCACTCGAATCACCTTCACGGAGCCCCTGTGCCATCATTCCTTCCTAGACGTTCTCCTTCCACCTCTTGTTAGGCCTTCCTCGCTTCCTTCGTCAGTCTTGGCTCGTATCCTAACATTTTCCTCTGCCATCGCTCATTACCCATTCTCTTTACATGACCGTCCTAGAGCAGTCTTCTTTTTTCGACTAAAAACAACAGATTTTTTTCTGCATGTACGGGCAATCCCTTATTTGGACATTAGGAATTCGCTGCGAACGCGAAACACCGCAGCTTCTCTTACGAAAATCCATTTCTAGGGCTAACAGCTTCCGAGCCATTCTCTTTTCTAGTGTCCAAGTTACAAATCAATATTAATAAGAATTTAATATATATGGTCAAAATTTCGTGTTTAAAGAAAGTCGGTTTACCGCAACTACCACTTTTACATTATATTTTAGATGATATGTATATATCATCCCCACCTGTATAAATAAATAATAAATCAAACTATACAAATTGCAGTAAGAGAAATCATGCGAGTGTTTCACATGATTTATTTTAATAAAGTAAAAATAAATTTTTTATAATATCTCAACTGTTTCCGAATAGCAGACACTTCTCAAAAGAACCAAATAGTAATGACGTTGTTTAAAAATAAAAGTGAAATATACCTCAGCTTTTGTAGCAAGTAGAAGTTTTTCCTCCCTTATTGTATTCAAGTAGTTTTCCTCCCTTAAGTACTTAATATAAAATGCAATCTCTAGTAGGCATTAAACAGAGTTTCGTGCCTAAGTATCAGACATCAACATAGATGCCCTCATGAAACTGCTATTGTTCACGTGCTTGATAAGCATAACGGGTTTACTCTTGCAAGAAGTACTTCTCTTAATCTTAACTAAACTTAAAAAAAAGAAAAACTATTCTTAAGGAGAGATAAATGTCCTGTAGAAAGATAAGTATTTAGTAGGATACCGTATTTATTTAAATCTTTTAACTACTTCAATTGAAGGAGTTGAATATTACGTTGTGAATGAAGTTTAATTTTACAAAGTTCATCACTTTTTAAAGTGAGAATACTTTTTGAAAACTATCAGCAGAACTGCATAATTTTTTTATTATAATTTTTTTTTTTGTCTACATTACAAAGTAGCTTTTTCTTTAAAGCAATACTTTTAAAATTTTTCCTAAACACTGTTGATTATACTTCAAGGTTGTCTGACGTTATGATTTGTTTACAGTGCAAAACGCAGAAAGGGTTTGCCACCACTCCTATTCGATGAACCTATAGGCCTCGGTTAGGTCCAGTTAGGCCCAGTTAGGATGCGAAAGCAAGCAAGGGTGGTATTCGTCCCTTTCTGTGTCTAATCCCCGCCAGCGGTCTCTACCCTCTGCATTGGATGCATAGAAATTATTTCAGATTGAAACTTGAAAGAACGACTGTAAGAACGACACGGGTTGGTCAAGCTGAACTGTCCTATACTTTTTCATTTTCTAACCGGTCAGCTTCTTTATCCCGAATATCGCCGCAATGACCCGGTATTTACTGGATAAGCTTGAAAAAACAATGATCTCTTCGCACCTGCTAGCTGCATATTTAGTATCTCTTACACTTTATTATAATCGAAGACTCTGTATTTCCTGCTTCACTCACTGCCAACAGGGCCGCTCTGGAATTAATAAAAGTAGTGATGCCTTGCCTAAGCCCGTGAGCCACAGTTAATTTGAAATAATATGAAGGCTGGATTATGTTGAAAATCTGCATAGGTTTGCTGGACTCTGTTTCCAATCCATATTTAATATTTAATATGGATCCGTCATATTAAAGACGAGCATTTGAATTTCTTCACCACCAGAGTCTCTCTAAGAAAATTGATCTGCTTAAACTCGTTCCAGCTCATAGATAGCATAATTTCAAAGAGTTAACCCATCAATAAAAGAGCAAATCACAGATCAGCGATCGTTAAGAGAGACTTCATCTTGTACAAGACCACTTCCTTTTTACCCAATCAGTTCCCAGATATTTACTGCTTGAATAAGAAAACCATGTAAACAATAAATTGAATAATAAATAAATTTCTTAATGCTAACGTCTTCTTTGTTTAATCTGTTATAGGCAAGCGGTGACGATAGTGCTAATTCACAAGGCCCTTCAAAACATGTACAAATAACCGACACGGGAGAGGAACATAGCTTAGAAAAACGTCATGTAAGCAGCTTATTAGGAAACAGGGCATCATCAGGACAATTGCCATATCAGTCTGGTAAAAGAGATTCACCTTCTAAAAGCAGTTTAGATGAATTGGCAGAAAGATTGGAAGAAGCCGCTCAAGAAGATAAACGATATTTGGGTGCTTTGGCAAGAAGTGGTGATCTCAGGATGGTTGCCAGGGATAGACAAGAGAAACGAGAGGATCTTGATAGTCTTATTGATGATCTGGCTGCTACTGAAGAAATGAGGAGGTAAGATTATGGTTTTGCATTTAATAGAGATACTTACTTACTCTCAGCCCTGTTCTTTGATGAATGCTGGAGTTCAGAATTATCTCCGATTCTATATTCAGCAGATGAAATTCTGTAAAAAATTGTTTGGCACCTTTCCTAAAACCTGGTTTTCTGCTGCAAGACCATATTGTGTGAATCTCTATCAAGAAGATTCAGTGGGTATGTGCATTACAAATCCTCCAAAAGCAACGAGGAGTACTTCTTTCCATAAAAGTATGTCTACAGTAGAAATATTTCCTAGTCAGCTATTTTTTATTTTCTTCTCAATCTGTTGAGTTCTGGTGAGCTGAGTAGAGGCTGACACTTATATATATGAATGTAACAGGTTTAAAGAAAAGAGAAGAGGTGAGCTATGTTCAGCATTGACATCTCACGATCGAAAACCAAAAAGGTAACACCCTTATTAGGACCTTACGTGAATTTCGTAGTGTTCTTACTTCGTATAACCATATAAATAATTCTATCACTCTTAGGAGATTCAAAAAGAATCATGTAGTGTGAAATGTGTGTACCTTTCGGGGGGAATGAGCATGAAGTAGAAAAGTAAGAAGTACGCTGACCACAATCCAGGAAGAGCCAGATTAGTTGAAGGTTTAAGTGAATATAGGGCCCAAGAACACTGTATGCCACCCCTTTAAGGATAAGCGATAAAAACATTGTTAGAAAGATTGATGTTGGCAGCACTGACATCCTTATCAAAGTCCTCCACCAAAATCTTCTTCATGGATTTGAACTATTCTTGAAAGATTTAAATAATAACTATCATAAAAGTGTAATCTAAAGATAACGTCATTATTTTAAAATATTTGCCATATTAACACCTTTTTATGTATATATATATATATGATTTTGTTTAGAATGCAGTTTGACGCTTTCCGTGACGATCTATTCGAAGAAGAACCGGACAAGAGAGGTGTGGTATCTCTAGCAAGAGCTGGCTATCTGAAACCTACAACACATGATTTTCTTGAAGATGACGATGAAAGCTCCTTCTATCCAGCTGAACCTGAAGATAAACGAGGTGGTATTGCTTCATTGGCCAGAAACGGATATTATCAAAAGAGAACGGTTGATGCAGAATTGGAACAACTAATGAGTGAAGTAAGTAATTTATTAAGAAAATCTGAATATAGATTTTTAATATAAAACAATTTTTTTTTTTTAATTATCATATTTTTCTTTTCTACCAGGTGTATGGTATTGGCGAGAAGAGATCTGTAGCTTCATTGGCACGTAGTTATAATCTTCCAAATTCAGTGAAAGGCAATTATGAAAATGATGACGAGAAAAGAAATATTCCATCCTTACTGAGAGACAGGACTAGTCCGTTGGGTGAAGGAAAACGTCATATTGGGTCATTTGTGGCCAACCATGGCATTCCATTTGTCAACAACAAAGATAGTGGCAAAAGAAATGTTGGCTCTTTGGCAAGAAATAGAGATTTCCCATACGCTGTAAAATTTGGCAAAAGGGACGCTCCTGATGAAGAAGGCGAAGAAATGTCTAAACGGTAATTTAGTGCCTTATTTTTCGATAGAGCTAGTATGATAAATTTTGGTTAGCCGTAGTTTAAATAAAAAAGTATTACTGTTCTAGAGTACACCTTATTAGTACGACATGTAGAAAGTATAATATAAATAATAAATCATGCTTCAAACTTTATAGTTAAAATTTGGTTAGAGATTCATTCGAAAGTGTTTTATGGAGCTGGGGACTTGCTAGCCCAGAGGGTATAAATTTCTGTTGTATCACATAAGTTAGTGTACTTAAGAAAACAAATTATAATTACATAATGTTTGGATTTTATTTTAGCTATGTAGCAACTCTTCTAAGACAAGGTCGTCTACCAATTGGAATTGATTCACCAGATCATGGTGAAATGTCATCCATGAAGGAGGATAATTCTGGCCATGAAGTAGATAAAGATGAAATGTCACAAGTAATGCAAGACGATGCAAGTAAAATGTCCATTAGAAAGAAAAAAAGTGTACCAACAAGTGTAGAAGGACCATCCAGAACGAAACGAGAAGCTGCGGCACCAATGGTTGAATTTGGTGGCGTAAGAGATGACGATTCTTTGGCACAATTTGTGGACGATGCAGCCGATTCGCCAATTAATAAAAGATATTTTGGTTAGTAGTTTAGTAGATATTTTTGTTAATATTAAATAAATAGAAGTAGAATCCCTATAAATAGAAGTAGATTTTCAAAAATTAAATAATAAATAAATAAATTTGTAAGAAGCGGGAGCATGAATTTTTTTTTTTTTCTTTTTAGATTTTAATATAATATAGGTAGTTTGTGCATGTATGTTATTGTCGGGCCCGGGTCAGTAGATCTGCGTTTATTACTTTGGAAACAGAAAAAACGAGAAAGAGGGTTGTATTGTGTAGGATCGTTGGCGAGGAGCGGATGGCTCCCAGATTCACTGGCTTGGTCATACAGGAGGCGATCACAGCACAACAGGCAACAGAGGTATATCCCAGAATTTACTCCATTGTCCGGTATCAATAATTACTAAATTATTTTATTAAAAATGGGAGATCAACTATTGTAATTATGACTTCATCTATTTGTTATATAAAATAATTGGTTTATTTATTAAATGAAAAATATTTAAAATTAAGCATTTTTAGGCTTTCTTGATTATCGTCACATAGAGCATTAGAATATATCATCAAATCTACAAATTCGCCGTGCCCAATGACAGAATTCTCCAACGTTTTATGCAATTGATTTCATAAAAAAAAAACAATGATGAACTAATATTTAATCATGTATTATTTACTTTTTGATATAGTCTAAAGTAAAGTGCATTTTAGGAGAAAAACGGCAGAAATGTTTTCAAGTCCAGTTTTCTTTAATTTCATAAATTTAGTGGAATCTTCATTATTCTGAAATAGTACTTTCTCCACCAGGACTCCAAAATCAAAAATCCTTCATCATAAATAACACCGAAAAATTTGTGAACATATATATGGTATGAAAAACACAAGAATATGAAAAACCTAACCTTTGCACCCTTTTTTTTTCGGAAAAAATCCAAAATAATTGAAAAAATTATTCAGTAAAGTCCTACTTTTGATCGAAAATTTGATATTGAATCCAATAGCGAGCTGTGTATGGTACCTAGCTCGAACTTTCGATAATTTATCGTTTTTAAGTTATGCGTTGTTACAACTACTATATTCTACTGCTATACATTCCTTGTACAATTATTTACTCTAATTCATGTGTTGTAATTAAATCCTCAAGAACTTTTAAGCACACAATCTATATGGGTCCTTTTGAATAAGCTTTGAAAAGTCCAAATATAATATTTTGAAAATGGAAACATTTACTATATTTCTGTGGGCCAATAAATAAGAACTAGATCTTGTTTTAAGATCGAGTTGTTATAAAATTCTTAAACTATAACTTGAAAGAGAAGTGTGAATATCATTTCAAAGACTGACATTGTGTGATGGTGTCCCTCACCATAGTAAACTGTTGATAATCTGTTAAATTAAACTATTGACTGTAATTGAACGACAAAGAATTGTAGTAAATAGCCTGAGATTAGAATATGTCTCGCGTTGTGCGCTATCATGTAAGGGTTATCATTTTAAATTCTTATTCTTTTCTATCTTGTACTTTTTATAAGTTCGATAATACTTTTTATTGATAAAGTTTAAGATATTTCACTCCTCTTTTTCAATTTAATTATTAAGAAGTATTTCATAGTTATCATAAGCGGCTTTAGATTTGTTTGGCAATTGTTCTGAATTCTCTTGTTTCCGAGTCCTCAGTTTGTTTTGCAAGAACTGATGGTATAAGACATTGCCTATAATTGGCTGGATGGTCATCACTGCAATTTACGCATTGTAGTTTTTTAAAAGTTTTATATGAGGTCCTTTAGAAAAATGGTGGCCCCCCCTGCACATTTTACACATCTTGGATCCAAAAGGCAAAAAGTTTTTCCAGACGTATTGAAAAATTTGTCAAGATTTGTGTCTAGGTTCTACTGATATTACCACATTACAGAATCTTTTTAAATTGTAAATTAATTTCGCCGCTGAATTGTTTTCTGAATCTACTATACAAAAAGGTGTTTGATGTTTGTCCTTATTGTGATGTCTGGTGACTTTCTGTGCCTTGCAGCAAGCAGAAAGTTTATCAGTAATTTCCTGTTCGGTTAATGAGCAAGGTATACGTCGTACTATACTAATGGTCGTTTAGTAGGTACTTCTTCAGGATTAAGAAATGTAAAGAATTTCAATTTTTAGCCTGTATAAAACCTTTGAAAGCATCAGAGTGCTGAGCTAATTTTTA